>NADL03000247.1:0-69721 GCA_002205965.3 Kappaphycus alvarezii
TCAGTGCTCAAGGCACTCAGCAAAGGGACCATGGAGGTTTTGAGGAAAAGGCACGCCGCAGCAGCCGTCATGTCCAATGCCGCCTGCTTGATGGCTGGCCTGAAGGTAGGTTTTTACGGAGCGTAGTTCCTTCCCCATTACTGTGTCGGTGTACCCTTTTTGAGTCAATTGCGGTTGTCTGGAAAACCATGGGACAGATCGGATATATCTTCCAAGAGTAAAACACCCAAACCTTTCCCCGCAAGGGGACCCGACCAGCGCGTCTTGTTCTCTTTCACGTTCCAGCCACTCATCCGGCGGATCGCGGGGGAAGCAGGTATTATCCTGAACCAGTCGTATGCTGACGACGACACCCTCATAGGATCCCTGCCCGACCTTCGGCGTGCCCTTCGGATCGTTCGGGACCGTGGACTTGCCTACAGCCTGCACGTGAACACGGACAAAACTCGCATCTTCTGGCCAACTGTGCGACGGCCAGAGCGCGAAGCCTTTCTCCGTGAGTTCCGCCTCCAGGAGTGCTCCTCAGACGGGTTTGAACCTCTGCGGGCGCCGCTCCGTAATCAAGAGTTCACTGGCGCGGTATTACAGGGCACCCTGTAGGATATTCAGGGCCGCAACCGACCATATCTTTCAAATATGAAATCACCCCACATGTACCCTGGCTCGGTCCTCCTCGCAAAAATTGAAAGTTGCCGCCGTACTCTCCAGCTGCTCCACAAGGTGGCCGACCCCCGCGCACGCTATCACATGCATCGCGTGGGCGCGTCGGCGTGTCTAGTAGACCATGTTTTCAAACTTGTCGACCCGACACAAGCCCGTACCGCTGCCGAAGCATTTGACGCCCTTCAAAGTTCGTACTTTACGGAGCTTCATAGTGTCACCCTGTCAGACGAAGCATGATCGCAGGCTACACTGCCCTTCCGACTTTGTGGTCCCGGCTTCTCACTTATCCAACCATTCCTCCACGGTGCCTCTGCCGCAAGTCTCATCGATGCAGCACCTGCACTCGTCAGGTCCGGGGCACACATCGCACCACGCTCCACCGCCCTTACTGGCTCTCGATGCCGCCAAGATAAGTCTTTCCTCCTCCGCCAAGCTGCCATTCCTATGCGTGAGTTTATCCTCCGCATACCCGGCCATCCCTACTTAGTCGACCTGGGCTCCTTCGACTCGCTTCCCCTCTCTGCAGCGCACATCCATGTGCAAGCCTACCTAAAGCAGCGGGAGGAGCTGGCCAAGGCACACTGGAAGGACGAAGTCTGGGGTTCGTTGCCCAAATCCAGACGATCACACCGCCGCCGCAGTGAGGAACCGGATACGGGGCCTCGCATTCCGCAAAGGCCCGGGTGCGGCATTTCTCCTCGCGCATCCCACCACCGACACGGAAGTATCGGCAGTACACTGGAAAACCATGGTACGTCGCTACCTTGGACGGTCTGTTTATGATGACACGCTCCTTCTGAACTGTGAGCGTTGCAAACGACCCATGGACAGGCTAGGGGACCACTCAGTGGACCTGTGTATTTCAGGTTTCGATCGCAAGCACCGGCATGACTCGCTACGCAACGTCATTGCCGGCCGTATCGCCCGTGCAGCCGGTCTGGACTCCCAGTTTGAGGTTCCGCTCCTGGTGCCAAGCACCGAGCTGCGACCCGCTGACATCCTCGTCCAGCCACCGCCAGCTCCCGATGGCACTGCGAAGCGCCCCATCGCCTGCGACGTCACAGTCGTATCACCATTCAAGGCCGACGTACGATCAAGGACTACCCGAGAAGCGGGAGGTGCTGCTTCAGTCGCGCACCGCAACAAGGTTACTGACCTGGAGTGCAAACTGTTGCGTCGACTCCCGCCCCGTTCCGACAACCCCACACAGGACCCCAACTTCGATTTCCAACCGCTGGACTTCGATTCATTGATTCGCCTTCCCCCGCTACTATCCGCTTCATTGAAGATCTCCTCCCTCGCATTGCGGAAAAATTGCATACATCTGTTGGAGTCATCAGGGCGAGAATTTACCGACGCACTAGTTACAGGATCTGTTCTTCTCTGGCGAACGCCTTCGTACCCCACACACTTGCGCACGTGGCCCACGTGTACCATCCGGTTAGCACATAGCTAGCAACATAGTTGGGTCCGGCACAGGACCCCCGAATGTTAATGCAGTAAAGTTTCTCCAGCCCTCTGTCCTGCGGCAGACACCCGTTATACTGATACCATAAAGTTCTTCTTGTCTGTCCCTTTGCCGACCCCTCATGACATCCTACGAACCCTTTACCGGGAGGCAGACATCTTTCAGGACATCCCGTCTGCATATACCCGCCATTTCGTTCCCATCATCAAACTGCCAACGCGTGTGGTGAAGCTGCCATCCATGGCGCGTTCCTACATCTTCATATGCTTCCCACCGCTGTCATGCGGCGTAGCCGTGGTGGTGTGGAAGGGTGGAGATCCGTCCAAGGACAACGTTCCACCACCGGGCAGGGTAGGTTATCGAGCACTGCTCTAGTACTCGCACTCGCGCTCTGTCCACTAAAGCCAAACTTTATCGGCGGATTGAGGCCCTCTGCGCAGATGCTCGCTATGGAAAGGCAATGTGAACACTCCACAATGCCCAATGCGCCGACGTTAGTGCCGGTCGCCGAAGAGGAGGGTACTGCTAGTATGAAAATGGCACCAACGGAAAATGGAACCACTATCAATCCGATGTGAGATTAGGGGTTTTATTACGCTGCGAGCGACCAAAGTGCCACAGTAGACGTTAAAGGACAGTGAAGAGGAGTGGGCTTGAAAGCTGAGTGATTGTTCTAGTAGCCAGCTCTGAAGGGCAGGCTCTACCACCTATTCTCTGCAACTGGCGAAAAAAAAGGTTCCTGGGTCTGAACTTGACTCTCAACTTCCTATCTATTTAGGACTAGACCTGAAATTGTCTTCCAACTTTCGTTCCTTCTCATGGAAGAAGCCATTTACTTACCTTGCACCGATTCTTTGCCAAACTGAAATCTCGATAAATCTACTAGCAGCACCAGAAAAGTAGTAAAAGACTACATGTGGACGCAAAGAGTTTGACAAAAGATACTCGAAAGAAACTAAATGAATCTATTCCTGAAAATATCCATCTTCCAGAACAGGACCTACCACTTTCCTTAAGACATCATAAGTGCCCATGTACTTCCGGTATATATCTGCGGATGGCCCACAATTTTCCGCCCCTTCCTGCAAAGAATAAAGCTCACTTGGATCCCCTCCAACCGAGTCCATGGACGGTACCACCTAGTCCAGCCATCTTATTCCTTCCCTTTCCATATTACCCTGTTGAGGCCCCCACCTTCATCTGTGGACTCTTTATCTTCCTCTCCTTCCCACCCAGCACCCTCTTCTTCTTCCTCCTCTCCGGATTCGTCCTCTGCCTCCAGTTATTCCATCCCGTAGACCATCTCGAGATCCACCCACTCCAGGAAGCACTCCCTCCCGTACTATTTACCTCCCCACAGTGCCCCTACAGATTACTGCACTGTGATGTCTACCAGGTGACGAGCAATGACCTTCGCCAAGCGTTTCCTGGTTTGGCGACGGAGGTACTCTTCGACGTCGGTTGGGCCAGAAGAGAATAAAGACGAGACGGTGATAGGGCGAGGGTGACCGTTTTTGTCAATGGGGCGAGAATGAGGGAGTTGGTGCATGATGGCTGCCAACGGGGGCCGAGTTGTCGGGCTTTTGTCGTTGCAGGGACGGAGATTAGTCATAGGCGGCCCCCGATGAGTTTAAATAGTGCCAAACGGCTCAGATTGACAGGCCTACTGAATAACAAAAGCAGGCGAAAATTGGTCTTGTAGTGAAGTTTTGTGAAAACTACCTTAAAAACGGTGATTCATGGCGAAAATCATGTGTAGTAATATTGATCATGAAAAAAGATATTTTGGGGCGAAGAAGATCAAATAATGGAAAACAATAAAAGAATAACCATCAAATGGGGAGCTACTCGCTCATAAATAGGGAAGCGTGAAAAAAAGAGTATAAAGAAATGTAAAACTAGTGACGCAAAAGAAAAAGAATCCAGAAACAAACGGAAAGATAATTGCGAAAGAAACGTAGAAGGGAGTGAATTTCTGCGCGTAAGGAGAATACCTCCAGTTTCTCTCTTAGCAGTATCATACGGAATCAGTTGTAAGCCGATGACGGCACACTCATGAGATCACTCACCAATCTAAGGCGAGTCCCACCGTCTCTTGCGCTCTACGGGCCGTCTTGTGTTCTTTTCATCAATCTCCACAAGATTCGTATCTCCTGTGATAATCATTAAAATTGTATCCTCTAGAAGATCTAGAAAAGGACCTATTTTAAATACGGTATCGGGGAAAATGCGTGGTGACTTAATATTTGAAAGATATTGTCGGTTGTGACCCACAATATCCTATGCGGTGACCAGTACCGTAGTACCTTTTAAATTTCCATAAACAGGCCGGCTCAATGCCGCCCGGCAGTCAAGCGGCGTTTGATATTACGGCCGCGGCAGCGTGCTTCTGAGTGTATACCGCTCGAACCTTACCATATACCTCAATATCCCTAACGGTCATGTTACGCGCGAGGTCGGTTAGCACTCTACGAGCGTCTGCGTGCCATCCTCCGGGAGTAGATATAGGGATATGTACGAGCCTATCTCTCTCGTAGATTGCACTTAAAGATTCATATCTTCAATGCTTCGCAAAGAAGGTCGCATTAAGGGATGTGAGCAGATTAAACGTTTTGAACCTCCTATGGGAGTGTGTCAGCGGGTTGAAGAACGTCACGTCAGAGAAATACGTACCTTCATTGGTTCCCATCCCCCGGATGTATGGCCTCGTGCGATGGACCCCATCTCGTGGTTCGCAGGCGGGGTGACTGGCCGCTTTCTGCTGGTCTTGCGTGAAGAGGGCCACTTAATCGTCATGTCGTCGAGTTCTGTGCCCACCATGTCTGTAGTGGAGGAGGTGATCCCCGAAAAAGTCGGGGGTTCCGAGCACTTTCGTCTCGGACAGGGCACGTCGGAAGAGAACAGCGGGACTTTGCAGAAGTATTGGAGCTACACCGCGAATTCACCGGAGTAAATGGTGGTCTTGAAAACGGGGCACAGGGCGCATTTTACCCATTCCTTGGCGCCTGGGAGGGCCATAGAGGCGCAGAATTCCTGTATTCTTTGATCCTGGGGGGGAATTCTTTCCTGCACCGCCGCATGTATTGCGTCGGTTATTTTCTCTTGCGATGGAGTGTTTCATGAGAAAAAGGCACTAATTGGTAGAATCCTTGACTGCAGACAGGAAAGTGAACAATCAAGATGGGTATCCAAAACGTGATAGGAGTGGGCAGAAAATCTTTGCAGAACCTGTTGGTGCCCTCACCGGAGGCGAGGAAGGCGGCCACAGCGATGTTATTGGCGGAAGTAAATCTGGTACCAAAGGAGGGCCTCTTCGGATCCAGTGATTTCCCTGGAAGTTTAAGGTCATCGAGGACCTCCGAATCCAAGTCCCCCAGTCATTATGCAGACGCAGCGCTCGATTATATAGTCAAAAATGGTATCACAATCTTAATTTGCAAGATATTTTTACAGTATCTGAATTTGCAAGATATTTTAAATTGAATGAGTGTGGCAAATTCATTTATTGATTTTTTTCTATGACACGCTGGCATCAGTATATTTCAATAGCCGCCAATATTCTGGGTGATACCAATAGTGACTTTTTTAATCTAAATGATGGCTGCATCAATTCCCACCCCCGGCTTATGGGTAATGGGCATAGGTACGGCACCTAAGTACTTACCTTGAAGAAATATCTTCTACTAGTTGCCCTCGTTCACATGATTCCCTTTAATGCATTTTATGGTACTTATTATAATTTTTTGAGACTTTATGGTTAGCCAGTAAGTATTCCTAAGCTGATTAATCTGCTTCCTGTTGTGGAGATCAAGAAGATTGGCAAACAACTTCAAGTCAAGTCCCAAGTAGTTATGAAGTTGAGATTCAACTTCAGGCCCGAGAACCGTTTTTTTTAGGCTGATCACAGAACATAAGCGGCAGACCCTGCTCCTTCTATACTCGCTTGTGGCACTCTTCACTGTTGTCCTTACTCATCTTTTTCTGTTCGCTCAACTACACTATGATAGCATTTTTGTAGCTTGCAACACTTCCTTTTTGGGGTAACTGGTTCTGAGTATCACTTCTCCGGACAATTTATCCCGATCATTTGGTACTCATGTGTAGAGGGTTGTACTCGAGGGATTCGAGTTGTAAAGTATTAGGGAATACTTAAATCAGATTTTTTGGTGACCATGGCTATCAACTCTACCCGCATACAGTTCATAGGGAGCAAGAATGAAGACGTTGAGGAGTTTCTCTATACAAATGCTAATTTTTGATGCGTGAAAAGAGCAATGAAGAGAATGATGCAAGTATTTTCGCCTACCGTTACGGTGACGTAAAGCATAAATATAAGGCAAAGTTTATCGACCGGTGAGCCCTTGAAGGGAACAGGCGTACATTTGGTGAGGTATGTGAGTGGCTTGTGAAAGAATATATTAAGGAAGTAGAACCACATGAGATGATTCGCACTGCCATAGAGGCCCGCTTCAACTTCGACGATTTGGTAAGTCGATTGGTATACTTGTTTATCCTCTATGAAAAGACTGGATTCAACGCTTAGGCCAAGTACGGAATGCTCCGTAAGGCGGCGGTGGAGGATAAGCGGCTTTCTGATTTCCTCATCATCAAGGGCCCTCACACTTTTAATGAACTGAAGGGTACCGTAGTGGAATTTGTCAAAAACTCGGAGAAATTTCAGTCACTGAGTGAGGTACCGAGGGAAAACCGTACATCGATGTCTACCGCACATCCTGAAAATAATTATCAAAGGCCAGCTAATAGTGCAGTGGTACTAGAATCTGTCAGGAGCAGTATTAAAAACTTGAAAGAACGACTGGAAACCCGATTCGATAATCGACTTGACACGATAACCTCAAAGTTGGAGCCCCTTGCTGCTACCATCAAGAAGCACCAGTATGAGATCCCGAAGGCAGCAGATCTCTGCTCCTACCGCTACAAAAATGGACAATTTTCAAGTAGTTGCCTGAGAATCTACATAAAAATAATTTTTGTGGAAAGCGCTGCCGTTACTTTAATGCTGCTCATACTGTCGCATGGAGAGCATGAAAGTAACTGCTGGTCTAGATACAACAGTCGAGCAAATTTATCGGACCCAAAAAACGAATCAAGACCATAGATGAAAATTGTAAAAACAGGAAGAATAAAAGTTTGACAAATGACGGTATCATACCCATCGCTTACGAAACCAGTCAAGTCAATGTGACAAAAATTGGATGGAGAGGGGAACATTTTATCGAAAAACCTAGGTTAGATTATGGAATGCTTGAAAATATCCCAGCAGGTGTACCTCCTCGGACGAAGATGTCTGGCGGACTTGTTCCAGAAATTGAAATAACTCCAGCCAAAAAGTAGTAAAGATTAAGAAAATTGATGATTACTCTGAAGGACATATTACAATATGCGAAGAAGTGCATTTTGGTAGCTGAGCTTGCATCGGCCTTAGCTGCAATCACGTTTAGGCAGATTTTGAGGGGAGGCGCACGGGATTCCAAAAAGGACGCAAAAAATATAATATCAAATAATTCCGCTAAGGGTAGGAAATTGTTTCTTCAATCGTCCTCGACAGTACCAAGACTTCATGAGCTGGTACAGGTCAAAACATCGGTAATTAAACCCCAATCTTTTCCCGATTCGGGCGCTGTTCCAAATCTCGTTTCAGAAAGTTTAGTGACACATCTCGATCTCGAAATCATTCCAGCTGCACGAAGAATTACTGTTGCAGATTGAACCGCACTTTTGACAAGGTTTCCGTGTTATTTGTGGACTCTAACGTAGGTGTCGACACTCTTGTTATGCCTGCTCTACATTTCGATGCAATCATTGGTTGTCCTACCATGGAATAACTGGTGACATGCATTGACTCAGGCAACCGTATCGTCTGGTTTATATTGACGGAAGGGCCGTAAAGATGTCGCTGGACTTCTACAAAAGCATATATCCGGAGGATTTAAATAACAGAAAGCGAAGATTCACCTCTAGCTATGACAGCGAAGAAACCGAGCCAATCCACACTTTCGTGAATGAAAAAAGATATACCAGAGGAGTACTAAACATGACGTGGGATGGTTATGATTCTGGGCTAAAAATAGACAAAGAATGGAATTATAGGGAAAAATTGAGCTCAAATTGTGTTTCATTTTCGGATAACATCGAATCACAGGACATTATTTAGAGTTTGAAAGGCGAATACTTCTGCAAAGAAAATAAAAATGTGTCGAATTCCATATCTGAAGATATGTGCATACCGGAAGAGCTCCTTCAAAACAGGAATAGCATGGACCATGAAGAAGAAAAGCGCAAGATCGCAGAAATTTGAAAATAAATGCAGCACCTTTGCGCTCCCTCATGAAAGAAAATACCCGAAATAATAAAATAATAACATCCTCTGAAGTAATTGCATGGAGCGATTCAGATCTAAGACAAGGAATTGTATGGTGACTCACTCATTGAAATCTACCGGTACTCAACCAATTTACCATAGGCTTAGACGTCGACCGCCGAGATATGACCAGTTTATCCCAGAACATGTTACAGTGGTTGCTCGATAATTGCACTGAGGTGGGGGGACCTCTACTTGGTGTAATTAATGTATTAGTGCAATTACAAAGACTGTATGACTACAAGTGTCACCCCTCGCGAATCTCGCTCTGAAAGGAACAAAGCGCCCTGCGTAGGGGAGCGGACAGAATGCCTCGCGCTGCAGCATATCTCTTGACCACTGCAATTGCACGTAGAGTCTCTTTGCGTTGAGGCACCTGTGGAGATTCAATCGGTTCTTCTTCATAGCCGCTGTCGCCGTCAATATGTTCGTCTACCATTTGATCAACCAGCCTGTCGAGCGAAACGATTTGAGTGTGGTCCTCCTCCCCTGGCATATTCAGGAGCACAGCTACCGACATTCGCGAATGAACCGGAATTAAAGCCTCCATTGAGTTCTGTGCACGTTGCTAATCGGCACGTAAAACGTTGCCGTCCGTACTTGTTTGGTTAGATTCCAGTTTTGTGTGCTTCCAACAATTGATTATGATGGCCGCCTGTAGCTCTCTCCACTGCATCTTAACCGTTTGCATAGCAGACAGGATGTCCACCTTGTATATTGTACGAAAGTTTTCATCATGCGGGTCCAGAGTACGGTCCATATGAAATGAACGATAACGAAGCTTCATGGCCGCGATGATGCCAGCGTCCAACGGCTGGATTTTAGAAGTGTTGCTCGAAATTATAAACTCCACCTTAACAATGGACAAATCTGGAATGTTGGAAACAATGCCATGGGCGCTACAGTTGTCGATGAGCAGGATTGCTTTCCTGCCTGGTGTAGCTGAAATGGATGCGTCGAGCCGTCGCAACCATCTAAAAAACAAATCACACGTCATCCATGCCTTCTTATTGTGATGATAATCAAGCCCAAGTTCTCGACTGCCCTTCTTCTTGAATGCACGTGGACGAGCAGCAGTGCAGATAAACATCGGCTCAATCTTCTCAAATCCTTCCGCATTACAGCAAGAGAGAACTGTTAGTCTCTCTTTCTACATCTTGCGCCCTGGGAGAGGCCGATGCGCAGCAGTTTTTTCCGGTGGTATATAATAGTTTAAGCCACATTCATCTGCATTAAACCTGTCTTTCCTCGAATACGATGAGAGATTTTCTGTTAACGAAGGAAAAGCAAGGGCTGCTGCGTTTTCATTGGCATCTCCATCCTCTCTGTGAGACCGTGCGGTGCGAAGATTCCAGCGGCGTTTAAAGTTCGATACCCATCCATCAGAAAACTTCAAGTCCACTCGACGATCCTCTGCCACCTGTTCATTGAATTTATCCTGCAGACGAAGTGCGCTTCGTTTAATCAAGAAGCGAGAAATGTTAACATGGCTTATGTACATATCAAAAACCCATTTATAAAGGGCTGTTTTGAGTGCGTGACTTCTCCCTTTTCTAGCCCGCACCTTCATGTCAGCTCGTCGCCGAGTGGGTGGCGGGGTGTGGATTGCGAAGGATGTGTGTGTTGTAGATCGGTTCGGCTTCTTTGGAAGGTGGAACGTCTTCTGCATCCAGCTGGCTAAACTCTCCCCAGTTGCAGACTCATGTGACAAGCGCCCTCTCTCAGCCTCGGCAACAATCTGGCGCTTCTGTCGATGGGTGAGGGAGACATTTGTCATGTTGAAGCATTTGGTGGTTGATGAGGCAGTCTTGGAGATGTTCAAGGAACCTGGGAGGTTCTATAGAAGCACCCTCGCACTTAAGCCTTAAATAATTTGAACTCAAACTTCTAATTGTTGTGCACCGTGTTCAAAAACGACAGAACTCTCATTGGACCTGTTGGAGGCTTTACCCCTTTTCAAAAATTCAAATCTTGTCCGCTGGCACAAAAAGTTTGTGCATGAACAAAAGGATCAGAAAGTCCAATTGTGGTGCAATTAACCAAATTTGCATCAGTCATTAAAATTGGTTAAATTTTGGGGGGTACGAGGACGGTGGATCACAACTTGGTGCAATTACCCCAATGGTGCAATTATCGTAGGGTGCAGTTATCAAGAAACCATTGTACAAGTATGCTGTAAAATGATATCACTCAGCTAGTTTGGACTCCGTGGTCATTTACTTGTGTGGTTGCCCCGAGAGAGGATGGAAAACTTCGACTTTGCGTTGATCACCGACAATGAAACCAAAGAATGATACACGATTGATTTCCGATTTCAAATATAGAGTAAATCCTCGAGTAATTGAAGTAACTGAGATAACTCACATCAACGGACCTTTCCACTTGCTATTGGAAAATTCCTCTGGATGAAAACTGCAAGGGTAAGATAGCTTTCACTAGCAAGATGGGTACATTTCGATTATAGATGACGCATTTTGGCCTCATGAATGCACCAGCTACATTCCAAGAATCATGACCGAGGTTTTGAAAGGACTTCCATTTTCCCGGGTTAATGTCGATGATGTAGTAATATTCTCAAAAAAGTTGCATTAGCAAATATCGGATGTCAAGACAGTGGTGGATAGGATATTGGTATACAGTATGAAAATTAAGTTTAGCAAATGTTTCTTTAGTGAAAAATCATTCCAACTACTTATTCATTTCGTCGATCAAGAGAGAATTAAGTTTGACCCAGAAAAAAACATAAAAATTAAGCTGCCACCAAGGCCCCCTTCAAAGACGGAGGTTCGAATATTCCTAGGTCTGGCGTCATATTACCGAAGATTTATCAAATGTTTAGCCAGGACGGCAGCACCATCACAAGCCAGTGCAACGAGGAAAGGAAGGTTTTTCTGGTGCAAGTAAATGCAAACTACATTCGAAGAACTTAAAAATAAGCTATTTATCCCTCTAGTGCTCATGTGTCCGGATTTAGAGAAACTATTCTTTGTGGAAACAGATCCCTCAAAACAGTCTCTGGGTGCCGTTTGTCTCAAAAAGACGAAAAAGGAAGACTATATCCTGTTCAATTCGCAAGTCGAACCCTTTATAATGTGGACAAGAGAGTCTGCGAGAAATCACTAGCTGTCGTATTCGAGTTGAAAAAGATTCGTCGCTACCTTTTATCGGTCGAAAAATTCGTTTTCGTAACTTTTTACCAAGAACTTCAAATGGCATTCCAAAAGAAAGATATACATATGCATCACCGCTTGGCTCGATGGCTGGACATTTTCGCATAAATAACGGTTTGACATTCTGTAGAGACCCGGACACAATAATCAGCCTGCTGATTACCGATCCCATTTGAAGGATCCGTTGGAGCTTCTGAGGACATCTTCGGAGCTTCAGAGGTTCAAATACCACGGTAACATAGTAACGAGTGCGAACCCAATCTTCAGAGACTAATTAAATTACTTGATCGACTATAAGTGAGGAAAGTTGATCTTGAACACAGAAATTGGGTACGTAGGAACCAAAATGTTTTCACATTGTGGGATGAGAAACTCTTCCGACACATCAAAGCCGGTCCTCGACATGTAGCCTCGTTGAAAGAAAGAAAGAATATCTTGATGGCTGTTCGTGATGACGTAAGGCATCGGGACCTCGAAACAAGCAAGAAATTCGTTACAGAAAGATTTTAGTGCCCTACTATCTGTAAGGATGTCCATAATTTCGTGAGAAGCTGGGAAAGATGTCAAAATTTTACTCCGATCCGACAGTACAAGAATACTCTACGCTTTTCAGTGTCCCGTCTTTATGAAACCTTCTCAATTAACTTTGCCGGCCCATTCAAGGAAACGTCTTCCAGAAAAAAATATCTCATTGCAGGGGTGCAACATCTTAACGGATAGCCTTTACCAGCTGCAGTTGAGGAGAATAGTGCTGAATTGGTCCTGAGATTTACCGAAAAAGAAATAATTGAACAGTTTGGTCTTCCAGAAAGGATCATATCGCATGGAGTCCTTTGTTTTACTGGAACGTCTCTGCTTCTTTTTTCTCAGACTAAAAGGGATTATATTGAAAACTGGTCTAGTTTACGATCCTATATCAAACAGAAAAGCAGGAAAAGGGCCGGAACCATCAAAAGCAATATCGAAGAACATGTAGGACAATGAAATTCAATAGAAATTACTTGCCTTTCAAAAGTTTTTATGCGGTTATTACAGAAGAAGAGGAAGATTTGGACGCTCAGTGTTTGAGCTAATGCATGGAAGGGCTCCGAAGAATGGTAAAGAGAGACATAGAAAGCAAATGATATCGATAAGGAGGGTAGATATGTCGAACTATCGGCTATAGAAGGTTGGAGATAACACTGCGCGTTAACACAGACATGAAACGGTTGTACAGAGCATTCAGTGTAAAAAATTTCAGTAAGCTCTAGAGTACTTTTTGTATATGTAAAATCCATGCAGCAAACCGTGACGTGGCCGGCTTTCCAACGAAGTACTCGAATGCTTGCACCGTCACGTAGGAAAAACACATGCATTACAACCTCTGTAAAAGATCAGGGAAAAGATCAAAAAGGGACATCCATGCACGTGTTCTTGTGCCTTACCACCAAATTCCTGGAGAATTACTTCTTACAAACGACTATGTGTAACCACGAAATATACTCATCTATAACTATGGAATTATTCATATGGGAGGAAAAATAGCCAAAAATGGATCATCTCGATTACGCGGGACTACTACGAGCTCAACGTAATCATCGATTTCTACATTAATATATGCCTACGTTTTCGTAGGTTGAACGGCCCATTGCTGTCAGAACAAGATTTCCAGCTATTAATAAGAGTTACTTTCGTCTCAAAACGTTAGGTTCATGGATTTAGGTCCATAGTTTGTGTAATTAATATATCATTGCTCTATGGGAAGATATGGGAAAGTAGCTAGCAGAGAACTACGGCAAATATATCTGAATATTATCCGCCCGGCCTTTAAATTTCTCAAGCACAATCAAGACGTGCAACTTAGAAGGTACAGCTTACCACTGGATATGGAATATCGATTAGTACCGTACCCACCATGGGAACCTTACTACGCGACTGACAATAACGCGTCATTTGCGTCCTCGGAAATATTGAGCAGCCAAAAGGATATCCCATACCTACCAACCGTATGCTGGGCATGAATATGAAGAACATGTATGGATGAAGATGCGGCGTAACCCCTCGGTGTAATTTCTCTCCCACCCATTTTTGTGCTAGTTCGAGCAGTAAGACCTCTCGGCGGATGTCTAGAGCCTCTTCTTGACGACTTGCGCCTTTCAGAAGGTCCTGCTCGGGTTATCAGCACAATTTATTGCCTATTTCATGATAAGCATGTGTTTATGTATTCGATACCTACACGGAACGCAATTGTCATACGAAGACTCATTCCTGTTGCTGCGTTTCTTCTTTCATTATGGAAATCCATTCTCTGGCACTTCCAGACAAGTATGTATATCACATATATTTTCTTCGCTCGTGGGAGATTCGGAAAAGGTAAAAGATAGGATCGTATTAAACCCTACCTTAAGGTTATTAAATCTAAATATGAACCCATGGTACGAATTCAAACACCAGTGATGCGAACTCACGTTTTAGAACATCATGTTGGCAATCAGCTACATACTTATCCATTTGAAAGGCCTTAAATTGTGGCAATACGACAATGAAAATTAACAGAAACAGAAGAAGAACGATAAAGAGCCGGTACGATTGTGTTTAGCGTGAGGGCGTGTTGTTATAAAAGCGGTCCCCTCTACAAACTTCTGTCTTCTTCATCACTGAACTCTGATTTTGAAAACAACTCTTCCCACCTATTTTATTTTAGGAGAAAAATCCTGAAATGATACTTCCCCTACGAATCCTATTTCACTCTGCAACTCCATTTCATAGTTTATCTCTGAGTATTTTAGTCCCCCTTTTCAAAAAAGGAAACCAATTGACTCTTAATCCGCTTCGTCCTCCAAATTCAGTTCCGATATTTTATCAAGCAGATGTTTTATTATTGCCCTGATTGCGCCTATTTTCAAAGCTGCGGCATTCCCTTGCGTTTTTATCGACCAAGGCCTTGAAACTTTTCAAATACATCTCCCTATTTAAAGTTCGATATCAACATCGTTGAAACAATATCCCCGCCATCAAGCACCCCATCACGTCACCCTCCTATTGCCCTCAACACGACTAACCTCCCTCTGTCCCTCACCATCGCCAAGTCATACAGAGCCCGCCGCTTCCTGAACGCCCTGGACTTGATGGCCAATGGACCAGCTGACTATGATAATTATTTAAGAGTAATGGAACGGGAACGCGTCAGGGAGTGGGTCCGCCGGCACTGCTTCGAGGAGGGAGAGGAGGCAGAGGAAGATTCAGAGGAAGAGGAGGTAGAAGAGGATTTAGAAAAGGAGGAGGATGAGGCTAGGGTGGGAGGATCGGAATATGAGGATGACTGGGTGGACCCGTCAAAGCCACTACTGTGCAACGGTAGTGGAGCTGCTGTGGAGGATGGAGGAAATAGTGAGGGAGTAAGCTTTTATTTGGGACTTCTCTGGCGGGGACTAAGAGGAGGTTGAAAGTTGTGAGGAGTGATTGGAGGACATTGATATGTTCGAGCGAGCCATCTATCATTCTGAGCTGGGCGATGGGATTTGTATGGACTACATTGGGTGTATGGATATTTTGGAGGAACTACTTGGCTCTGATCTCGAGGTCTAAGATTTTGAGGAGAAAATATAAATATTTATCCTGAAAGTATCTACTGTTAGTATTTCTCGTTCACACGATTGATGCATTTCGTGATACTTATTATGTTTGTTTGAGACTTTAGGGTTAGCTGAAAGTCTGCATAAGCTCATTAGTCTGCTTCCTTTGTGAAGGTCAAGCAAGTTTGCTGACAACTTCAAGTTGAGTCTCAAGTAGTTATGAAGTTAAGAGTCAAATCCAGACCAAAGAACCGTTTGTTTTCCGCTGGCCACAGAGCATAAGCGGCAGACCCTGCTTTTTCTATACTCGCTTGTAGCCCTCTCAAATGTTGTCCATACCCATCTCTTTCTGATCTCTCAAATATACCATGGTAGCACTGTTGTCGCTATCAACACTTCCCTCTTGGGGTAATTTATTCTAAGTATCTCTTTATCCAAAGATTTTCCTTCTCAAAGACCAAAAGACGGACCGCCGAGCGCAAGAGATCGTGGGCTCGCCGTAGACCGGTGAGTGATCCCATGATTGTGCCGTCATCAGCGTACTACTGATTACGTATAATACCCGCCTTTTCGGCGACCCGCGCTTACGTCGGCGCATTGGGCATTGTGGAGTATTCGCATCGCCTTCCCATAGCGAGCATCTGCGCAGAGGGCCTCAGTCTGCCGAAAACGTTTAGCGTTAGTGGACAGAGCGCGAGCGCGAGCACTAGATTGGTGCCCGATAACCTACACTTCTCGGTGGTGATACGCGTCGAGAGCATCAGCCCATAAGGCGCCCTATTGGGAGCCACTGTGAGCCCGCCTTATCTGGTCCTGTAGCGTGGAGCGTTGTCCTTGGGCGGATCTCCACCCTTCCTCATCCCCACGGCTACGCCGCATGACAGCGGTGGGCAGCATATGAAGATGCAGGAAGCCGCTATGGATGGCAGCTTCACCGCATGCGTTGGAAGCGGCTTTGATCAGTTTGATGAGGAGGACGAAATGGCGGACACATTCAGTGGGGATTTCTTGGAAGATGTCTGCCTCCTGGTAAGGGGTTCGGAGGATGTCACATGGGGTCGGCAAAGGGAAAGACATGAAGAACTTTACGGCATTAGTATAACGGGTGTCAGCCACAGGACAGAGGACGGGAGAAACTTTACTGCATTAACATGCAAGGGTCAAGTGCAGGAACCGACTATGTTGTTAGCTAAGTGCTAAACAGGTGGTCCACGTCGGCCACGTGCACAGGCGTGCGGGACATGATAGAGTTCGTCAGAGACGATCAGATCGTGTAACTAATGCGTCGATAAATTCTAGCTCTAATGACTCTGATAGGTGTAAATCGTCGGGAGAAGAGATACTCAGACCCAACTACCCCAAGAATGAGGTGTTGCAAGCGACAAAAGTGCTACCGTGGTATATTTGAACGAACAAAAAGGAGTGTATATAGAAGAGATTTGAGAGGTCTTCAAGCAAGTATGGAAGGGGCAGGGTCTACCACTGATGCTCTGTGACCAGCGTAGGAAAATTTTTTTCTTGGGTCTGAAGTTGACTCTCAACTTCCTACTACTCGGGACTTGGCTTGAAGTTTTCTTCCAACTTGCTTGGCCTGTCCATGAGGAAGCAGTTTACTCAGCTTATATAGACTTTTGGCTACCCCTAAAGTCCGAACAAAACTACAGAAGGTACCAGGAAATGCATAAAATCAATTTGTGTGGACGATATACTCTAAACAAAGATACATAAGAAACTAACAATCAATGAGGTCCTCTTATTTCCCATTCTCTAAATCAGATCCAAATAACTCCTCCAATATCCATGCTGCCCAAGCAGTTCCCACAAATATCTGCGAACGGCTCATAGCTCTCTATTTCCTCCTGGGAGATATTTAAACTACTAAAGATATCTCCATCCGGTTCCAGCGTCGCCACCACTTGTTTCATACTCTCCGGTCCAACCACGACCACTCCAACACTTTCCATGCCCCCTTTTCCCTCATCCACCTCGTCCTCGTCCTCATCATCCACCTCGTCCTCATCATCCTCCTCTTACTCTTCTTCTTCCTCTTCTTCCTCTTCTTCCTCTTCCTCCTCTTCCTCCTCTTCCTCTTCATCATTCTCCCCGTTATTAACCTCGTATACCAATTCAGGGGCTACCCACTCCTCGAAGGTCTCCCCAGCTCCCTCCTCGATGTCCAACTCGCGCCCCTTACCTACCTCCTCCGCCTCATCTCAATGAAATGGCGACGCACGAATTCGATCACCTTCTTTTTGGATTGCCAGCGCAGATAGTCATCACGGTCAGTAGGTCCGAAAGGGAGTAAGGGAATAGAGTTTAGGGGGCCGGGATGGCGATTTTTGGAAATGACGTTCGAGGGGCATAGATTGTTAATTTTGGTAGGCTTTGGGGAATGGGAGGCAATGGAGGGTATTTCGGGTGTGTGGGGGGAGAGGGGTGATGAGACAAGTGATCGCGGACGTTTGAAACTTGGAATAAAGGAGTTTAAATAGGCTCCCGGGGTAGGTTCTATAGATTAAGAAAAGGTAAAATAAATTTACAAGGGATTTTGTAGTGGTGCATTTGCGCCCTTTTTCTCAAAAAAGCGAATTTGGAGGAGGAGGTAAGCTAAAAGGGGAAAAGTGCTTGATTCGAAATCGATTCGGAGGGGTAGATACACTATAAAAATATCTAGATAAAATGGAAGTAAATTTGGAGAGGACCGCGGTAATGACAAGCAAGGCTCTCGGAGGATGAGGAAGGACCGGAACTACAAGCAATTTTGGACAAGGGGAGGTAGTACAGTAAACTAAAAGTCTGTAGATGATGGCGACAAAAAAATCCGTTTCTATTAACACGCGCCTAACAGACTCCAACGGATGTATGCAATTTTACCGCCATACGCGGGAGGAGGTCATCTATGAGGCGGATAGTAGCGGGAGAAGGCGAACCCAGGGAATCGAAAGCCAGCGGTTGGAAATCGAAATTGGGGGCTTGTGTGGGGCTATCGGAGTGCGGAGGGAGTCGACGCGACAGTTTGCCTTCCAGGTCAGTGACCTTGATGCGGAGTGCAATTGACGCAGCATCTCCCACTTCATGGGTCGCCTTTGATCTTACGTCGGCCTTTAACGATGATATGACAATGAATTCGAAGGCGATGGGGCGCTTCGCAGTGCCATCGGGAGCTGGCGGTAGCTGTACGAGGATATCAGCGGGTCTTGGCTCGGTGCCAGGTACCAGGAGCGGGACCTCAAACTGGCAGTCCAGACCAGCTGCACGGGCCATACGGGCGGCACGAAGAAACTTTACTTCATTGAATATCCATGGGTTAGATCGGATATATCTTCCAAAAGTAAAACACCCAAACCTTTCCACCATTGAGTATCTATCGTGTACAGTGCAGGTCTGAATATACGGCTAAGAACAAACTGGGTGTTCCACGTCAGTCACGTACAGTGGGCTCGCGATAGAATTGCTTTTGTAATAGAAGACGAAAGTTTGCAACTTATGCGCTGATAAAGACGTCTGCGGCTTACTCCTGTGGTTGTGTTAAACTTCTCTGCGATGCGCGGGATGAAGCATTCTGGGAACAGAATAGAGGCGGAGGATGGCGCACTCAAGGAATCGAAACCCAGTTCCTGGAGGGGGAAAGGTTTGGGTGTTTTACTCTTGGAAGATATATCCTGGAGGGTGTTTTGCAAAGGGGGCGGGATACGGCTTACAATTTTGCGCTCCAAATCTTTTACTTTGTCTCGGTGGGCAATATCGGCGGCGCCGCCGGCCATTTGCGTGGCCCTTGTGGGCACGCCTTATTTGGACGGAGAGAAAACGGTAAGGTCGCAGGCTATAGGGCGGGCCTCTTGGCCAGTGGGCAGGGGCGGGGGTTGTATGAGAATGCCCGCGGGGCGGATGTTCGTAACTTTATGGCATCAGTAAAACGGGTTTCCGCTGAAGGATCCGACTATATTGCTAGCTACGAGCTAACAGGGTGGTCCACGTCGGCCACGTGCAGCTTGGAAGAGGTTCAATGCGTTCAGTATCTACTGAGGACTGCGCACGTCCTAACTATACGGCTAAGATCTAACCGGATTTACCTCGTCGTCCATGTGCATCGGGGCTCGGGACAGGATAGCTTGAGCAATTGATGACCACAGGGTGCAACTCAGTCGCTGGTAGATACGGCGGCGGATAACGCCAACTGTCGAGTGGCAGGAGAAGGGGCACCCAAGGAATCAAACGCCAGATGTCGAAACGTGAAGTTTGTCATGTATGGATCAGAAGATAGGCCAGTTGAGGGAGCGGAGAGGCGTCAGGCGAAGTTGCGTTCCAGAGTTGCTACCATGTAGCGGGCCGCCACTTCAGCAGCGCCACCGGCAACCTGGGTCGCCTTGGTGTGGGAATTGAGGCCTTGAACGGTGAGACGACAGTGATTTCACACGCAATGGGGCACAATGTTGTGCCTTCCGGGGATGGGTGGGGTTGTACAAGGATATTGGCGGGCCGGAGCTCAGTGCCCGGGACGAGGAGCGGAACCCCGTGCCGAGTATCCAGACCCGCGGCGCGGGTAACGTGGGTCGCAAGCGCATTACAGAGCGAGTCATGGCGGTGACGACGGCCGAAACTAGGACAACAGAGGTCGGCGACGTGATCCCCGAGGGTGTCTAAGGGGGTGGTCACAGTGGTGGCAGTTGAGGGGCATGGAGTCATCATACACTGACAGTCCGAGGTGACGGCGGAGCATGGCCTGCCAGTGTGTGGTGTGCACCTTCGTAGCGGCCGTGGAGTGAGAGAAGAGAAACGCCGCAGCGGGGCTGCGGCGGAACGCTAAGCATTGGATTCTATGTCGAATGTCGGCGTCTCTATTGTCGGTCGGGTTGGGGGCACTCGCCCAGGATTCGTCGTGCCAATGTACTTTCGCCCGCGCCTCCTGCTTCACCCGTTTGAGAAGGGTTAGAGTGTTGGTGGGTGAAGCAGTTAGAGTTGTAGGGTCAAGGGTCGAAAGGTCGACTATCCCTGGGATGGACAGGGCGAAACGGCGGAGCGAAGGCCAAGCCTGATGGTGGAGGAAGGACCGGTCGCGGCGGAAGCGGCCAGAATCTAGTGCACAAGGACGCGGCGTGGCGTATGCGGATGTCCGCTGCCGTGCGGGCGCAGCATCAATGATACTGGCGGCGGCTGCACCGTGGAGGAACGAGGCGGTCTTTCGAAGCCCTGACCGCCGATGTGCATGGGGAGGCAGACTTGGTCCGTGGCTCGGTCCGTTAGTGCGATGCCATGTAACTTTTCATATGATGACCGTTGTAGATCATCAAATTCTTCTGCAGCGAACTCAGCTAAGCGCGGATCTGAGAGCTTGAATGCATGCGATAGGATGCATGCAGAGGCAAAGATCCGGTGCATGTGGAACCGAGCGCGGGCTTCGCGGACCGACAGGAGGCGGTCCAGTGTGCGGCGGCACTGGGCGATCTTAGATCTTGGTGTACCAAAAAACGTTCCTTCGAGCTCCCTCTTCGCCCTCGTTTCCCTACCATCTCGCTCCCGCCCGCGCTCGCCAGCCGCTGAGGAGCCGCCTCGCCCCTCTCCCGCAGCTTTCGTCTGCCAGGCAGACCGACACCCTCTCCCCCTCCACCACTCCCTGTTTCCCTTCCCTTTTCTTTTCAGCGGTTGCTTGATTCCTCGTTTTTTGTTTTTCGCTGTTGCTTTTTTTTTTCACCGAGCTCACGCCGGTGGCCAATCATCCTCTGCGGATCTCGATCACAAAACCAGGCCTATCCAATCAGGGCCCCTGTTGGCCACACATCCCTACTCCCACCCCTACCTTCGTGCCTTCCGCAACTCTCCCCCTTCTCCATCCCAATATGCCGTCCGCCAAAGCAGCTGCGTCCCGTGATGCTGCCCTCGTATCTCTCACCCACGCCCCCCTCGACTTCCTCGTCCAGGCTTCCTCCCTTCTGGATGGAAGCGTAGACCTAAGCAACTCCGCCTCAGCTCAACGGTTCTGTTCACAACTCGACGACTCCCGCGCATCTCAAGCCCTCATCCCTTCCTTCCGCAACAACCTGCGTTTTCAGTCCGTTGTCGCTATACTAGCTTCCGTCGCTGAGACGCCGTTAGCAAACACATCCACCCCCCCGCCTGAGACCCCAGTCTCTGCCCCGGCCGTTGGGCAGCCTGCCGGCCGGCCGTCTGACAATAACGACACCGCTGCACAAGCCACACCGACGCTTACCGCATCCCTCTATCTACAAACTGCCAAACGAAACTGTTCGACTAAGCCAGTCACCCGTCTCCCCGACCACACCGCCGCCGCGGTGTGGCTGAACGAGAGAATACTTCTGGCCTACGCATTTCAGACAAATTTGCCTGATCAGTTCGACGAGCCACACGAAGCTTTTCTGGCGGCAACGACAGGAAGTTCGTCCGTACTACCTCTCCAGCAGACTTCGCGGTTCATGAACCCTCTCAGTTCCGTCGCGCCCTCGCTATTGGCAGGTTTCCAGATTCCTTTTCTTGCATTCCGACAGCGGATCCCCTCATAATTTTTCGTTGCAGCCGCCGAAAGGGACCTACAATTCATTAAATTGGCATAAAGTGCGTTTGAAACGCTTGCCGCCCAGTCCGATAACTTCGCTCCACCGGCATGGGATTTCTCAGGCATCCTCACTTTTGATACCACCCACCTGTCCAGTGCGTAGATGGCTTCCGTCTTCCCCGGGTTGCGCAGCGAAATTGTGAGACTGGAGTCCGACACCTGCTCGTGGATAACAGCTTTGAGATTTGCCGCCGCTCTGCGTGACGGCGAGCGCACTGTCTACGACGCCCTATCCAGCTCCGACACTGGCGTCCACGTCGACCCATTGCCCCCACCCCTCCGCTCAACACCTACCAAGCGCCTGCGCCCGACAAATACGCAGCCTGATTCCGATGGCTGGACAACGATTGGCCATCGCACACCTTCCCCCTCTACTGGCCCTGCCCCCACCTTCGACTCGCCAGCAATCGCCGCATAATCTGTGCCTACTCCGAACAGCAACCAGTTTTCTTCACTTGTCCTTGAACACATCCCCTGCTCCGATTCCGAAATGACACCACTTTCCTCATGAGCCAACCTACTGATTATCAACAGTGCCCTCTCCCTAACGTCCTGTTCCCTGCTCACGTGCCGACCCACAAGTACCTTCCCAAGTGCCTCCGCGCCGACATCCACCGCCTCCACCATAACGTCTTCTCCCTTTTCGCCTCAAGCCGAACTGAGCACCACCGCTCGGAGGCACTCGCGAGAATATTCGCGGTCCCAAAGCTTGTTCCCCGTTGCAATGGCCGGCGAAAAGCCCTCAACCGCTCTTCCTCCGCCTTCGTCTCCTCTGTGCGATCCCGCTTCGTGCTAGCCACCGCGGGAAATGGGAGGATTTGTACACCCGATGCCTGGAAGCCATCCCCCTCATGCACCAGCAATACACTTCTCCCCCTCCCCCCTCACCCCTGCTCAACGCTGTCAGCGCCTAGTTCGTGACGGACATATTTTTAAGGCCGCTTCCGCTTTTCTTCAGACCGAACCACCTGTTTCCTCTTCCCCCGACACCCTCTCTATCATTCAAGCCCTTCACCCTCCTTCCTCCACACCCGTACACTACCCTCCCACATCCCCAGCTTCCCTCCACTCCCCTATTTCATGAGGCCACCATCCGCCGAGCCCTCCTCACCCTCCCCCGGCATTCTGCTCGAGGACCCTACGGCCTCCGCCCCGCCATCCTCTATTTACCTGCCAGAGCCCCGGCAGGGGCGGAGCCCAGCGCCAACGCACTAACCACCCTCGCTTGATTTGTCAATATGCTTGCGAATGGAGACATCCCTGCCTCCTTCCAACCTTGGTTCGCCGGAGCTACTCTGATTGCCATTCCCAAGTCCTCGGGTGACAAGCGGCTCCTTCGCCCGATCGCCGTCGGCGTCCTCTTTTTTCGTTTCGTCGCTAGCCTTCTCGCAGCCAAGCTAAGCTCGAATGAGGACTCTAATTCGTACCTTCGGCCCTTGTAGCACGCCGTCGGCTCGAAACATGGAATTGAGAGTATCGTTCATGCCCTTCGACTCACCTTTGACGCCCTCTCTGACAGCGACCATGTGTTCCTGAAATAAGACTTAACGAGTGTATTTAACCAGGAGTGATTACATCTGCTCCGTGAAGTCATCACTCACGCCCTGAAGGTTGCTCTTTACGCGCACCTGGTATATAATCAACAATCGCACCTTCTTTTCGGCCCCTAGTTGATCTCCTCTAGGACTGGTACAAACCAAGGCGACCCACTTGCCATGCACCTCTACGCTCTATCAATCCACCAATTCCTCATTCGTTTACATGAGTCTTTTCCTACGGCCCCTCTTCAGACATGGTACGCATACGACGGGAATATTCTTATTCAAGAGGACTCTGCCGCCTCCCTCCTGCGTCAAATTGAAACCGAGGGATCCGATTACGATATTTACATCAATCTACAGAAAACAGAGGCTTGGTGGTCCACTCCCCCACAGCAAGCCGCTCTCCCGAGCACGGACAACAAATCCTCTGCCATCACTACTCTTGGCTCTCCAGCCGGACACCATTATGGTTGCCGTGCCATCATCGGCACACGATTCCACCAAGCCAGGAAACTGTAAGACGCACTCAGGTCCCTTCGCGACCACCAAATGGCTTTTCACCTGCTCCGCCACTGCGCCAGTGCATCTCGAATGACCTATGCTCTTCGAACTACCCCGCCACATACAACCCTTTCCATTTCAAAACGCTTTGATATGGAACTGCGAGGGGCATTCGAATCTATTCATACGGACCTTCACGATGATGCCTGGCTCTGCGCTTCTCTAGCGTTTTCTCTCGGAGCCCTCGGCTTGACCCTGACGGCTACCGTTTACTCCCTCTCATACTACAGATTCCTGCTGCCCACTTTTACCCTCGTCCGCGCTTCCTTGCATCCCCCCCTTGAAGACTGCCTCACGTCAGCCCTCATTTCTTCTCATGCCCACCTGTCCTCCCAACTCCATCTCCCCGCCCCTCTTCAATTGCCCAATCTCCTCGCATCCATCCGGCGGCAGGACTCTATCCCTGGTACAAAACCTATGCTGTCGGCCATCTGCCACAAGTCTCGCCTCATCTCGTACCTCTCCTGTACCTCCGGAATCGAATCTCCTTCCCGCCGCCTTGCACGCAACCGTACCTTTCGCACACAATCCTCACACCTCCCCTTCACCGAACTGCCCGACTCCAGGTCCTGCACCACGGTGAAAACCTGAAGTGCGGAATATGATGGTTCAACTTCGCCTTGGAAACCCTGTATTAGTTGGAACCCAGCCATGCCCCAGATTCTTTCACTCAAGATCCGACCCCCCGCCCCTCCTCGACCTTCTTGGTGTCCATGCTATCAGATGCTCCTCACTCAAAGGGTATGTTTGCCGACACAACCACATCCGCGACAAGCTTATTTCTATCCTTCTTCACCCCACCACCGGCCTCCGTCCTAAGAAGGAGTATACGTTCCCCTGCCAAGATCATTTCCCCGGCAACGAGAGACTCCGCATGGAAAACATCATAGATTAACTCGCCCTCTCTCCGCGGCCGCATGCAATCGACATTTTTATTGTAAGCCCCTATACATCCCGCGCCATCCCCGCCTCCACCAAGCATCCGGGAGGGGCCATCGCTGGTATCGAGGCTCTCAAGACATGTCGAAACGCCGGCCTGTGTAACACTATAGGAGCGAAATTCCACTCCCTGGGTCTCGATACTCATGGTGGTCTCGGAAAGCCCGCCCAAGCCTTCCTGGCCTTCCTTGCCTCACACTTCGCCCGCCGTCGAGATACCAATTCCTCTTTCGAATACCTCCGACTTCTGACTAAGATCTCTTCCCTCACTCTGCAACTCACGGCTCACGCCGCTTGTCGCAGCTCTCTAGCATTGACTACTACCTAACAGTGGCCCCTGGTTACCCCAATAAAGTGTGTTCTTGCTTGTATCTACTAGGGACTGCGCACATCCTAACTATACGGCTAAGACCTAACCGGATATACCTCGTCGTCCATGGGCATCGGGCCTCGGGAAAGGATGGCTTGAGCAATAGATGACCAGAGGGTGCAACTCAGTTGCTGGTTTCCGCGTACCACGCCCTTATAAAACATGAAATAAAAGTGGTTACACATCTTTCTTGAAGACGCTTACGAAGTGCTAACCGACGTGGCACGGAACGTGGCTGTTAGACCAATGGGGACATACGGGACGGTTCGAGCGGTTTTAACCCAGAGGCATGTGGCAGCAGCAGTGATGCCCAATGCATCATACCTGCTGATAGGCTTCGAGCGAGCCATTTAGGCACATGAGTCACATTTCCCATTATCCTGAACATGTCTAGCATACACCGGGGGATGAAAGTAACTTTATGCCATCAGTAAAGCGGGTGTCCGTTACAGGATCCGGCTATATTGCTAGCTAAGAGGTGGCCGGGCGGTCCACGTCTGCCACATATGAATGTGATATGAAACGTTACTTCATTGAGTATCTATAGTGTACACTGTGTTGGTAAGAAAAAGGTCCTTTCTGTAGGATAGTGGTTCTCTCCACAAACGTTTGTCTTCTCACTCCCCGTGATTTTTCAAAAACAACTCTTCCCCTCAACTTTCTTCTAGGAACAAAATCATGGAACGGATTTTTCCCATGAATCCAAATTCACTGTGCAACTCCATTTCTATTTTGTCCTTGAGCATTTTGGTCCTCCTTTTTCAAAATAGCAATGTTTCGACTCGTGATCCGCTTCATTCTCAAAATTCAGTTCCGATATTTTATCAAGCAGATTTTTAGTTTTTGTCCTAATCGCATGCAAATTCAAAACAGTGGCATTGCTTCACATTTTTTATTTCGTCCAAGGCCCTGAAACTTTTCGAATACGTTGCACTGTTTAAAGTCCACAATCGACGTCGTTGAGGCAACCCCCCCACCATCAACTACCCCATCGGCTCACACCTTTTTTTGCCTTCAACATGACCAACCTCCGCCCTTCCCGCACCATCGCCAAGTCATCCCGAGGCCGCCGTCCGCTCATCACTCTGGCCCTGATGGCAATTGTTCCAACCGACTACGATGATTAGTGTAGAAGATTGGACCGGGAACGCGTTCGGGAGTGGGTCCGCCGTAATTGCTTCAAGCAGGCAGAAGAGGCAGAGGAGGAGGATAAGGAAGAGGAGGTAGAGGAAGAGGAGGAATAGGAGGATGAAGAGGAGGAAGAGTAGGATGAAATGGAGGACTGGGTGGACCCGTGGGAGCCACTAGTGTACAACGGTGGGGGAGCTCCCATGGAGAACGATGGGGCGACTGAGGGAGTAATCGTGATCTCTGACTCTTCTGACGAGGATGAAGAGAAGGATTAAGAGGAGGACGAGGAAAGTGAGGGGAGGGAGACATGGATTGTGCTGGAATAGTGGGGAGGGGGCTGGAAGTGTGTACCAGGTGGTCCCGACTTTGGAACAGGATGGGGACATCTTCAGTGGTCTGGATATTCCCCCGGAGGCAATGGAGAATTCAAAGCCGTTCGCGGATATTTGTGGGACTGCTATGGTGGAATGGATATTTTGGGGGAACTGTTTGGCTCTGATCTAGAGGAATAAGATATTAAGGAAGAAATATAGATATTTCTCCTGATAATATCTGCTGTTAGTCTTTCTCGTTCACACGATTCCATTTGATGCATTTTATGGTTTTTAGTATGTTTCTTTGAGATTTTAGGGGTAGCCAAAAGTCTATGTAAGCTGGGTAAATTGCTTCCTCATGGAGAGGTCAAGCAAGGTGGCAGACAACTTCAAGTCAAGTCCCGAGTAGTAGGAAGTTGAGAGTCAACTTCAGACCCAAGAAACCTCTTTCCTACGCTGGTCACAGAGCATCAGTGGTAGACCCTGCCCGTTTCATACTTGCTTGTAGCCCTCTCAACTTTCTTCCATATACACTCCTTCTTGTTCGGTCAACTATACCACGGTAACACTTTTGTCGCTTGCAATCCCTTCTTCTTGGGGTATTTAGTTATTAGTATCACTTCTCCCGAAGCTTTACCTCTATCATTTTTAACCCAAGGAGTTGTTGCAAGCGACAAAAATGCTACCGTTGTATAGTTGAACGAACAAAATGGATTTGATAAGGAAGACAGTTGAGAGGGCTACAAGCACGTATAGAAGGGGCAGGGTCTACCACTGATGCTCTGCAACCAGCGTAGGAAACGTTTTTCTAGGGTCTGAAGTTGACTCTCAACTTCCTACTACGCGGAACTTGACTTGAAGTAGTATGCCAATTTGCTTGACCTCCAAAAGAGGAAGCAGTTTACTCGGCTTATATAGACCTTCTGGATATCCCTAAAGTCTTAAATAAACATACTAAGAACCATAAAACGCATCAAATGTAATCATTTGAACGAAAGAGACTAACAGCAGATACTATCAAGATAAACATTTAGATTTCTTCCTTAATATATTAGTCCTCTAGATCAGAGCGAAACAATTCCTCCAAAATTTCCATACCTCAAATGCAGTCCACGAGTATTCCTTCCAGCGGTTCACACCTGCTGCAATATCTTCATCTGTAAACATATCCTTATTCAGCCCCATGACCGGTGCCCCAGGGCATCCCATCTTACCTCATTATATACAGTTTCAAACATCCGAAATCTGTGGCATCAGAGCAGTATCTATACCAGCGCATCACCGCCACTGTACTGTACAGTGCACAGAAACCCTCTGAAAATACTTGAAAATAAATTATGAAATACAGCGCAGGCAGCGCAACATGCCAACTCAGCCAGAGCAGCATGCCAGCTCAGCCAACGCTTTCATAATTTTCTTTTCTTCTTTTTTGCCAATTTTGGTGATATCACTTTTGATGCAAGGGAACAGGTTAACAAAGAAACGGATCAGAAGGCCCTGTAAACTCCTACAGGAATGGCAGTAAGCAAGCTAAAGGGCGTTCTGTATTTTGACATTTTTCTCGCTGAGGCTTTCCTTGAGGACCAGTTTTATCTGTGAGGACTAGTTCTACCCTCTATAGTCTGAACTCTCGAAGTAATATGAGCATGAACCTCCTTGGGGAGGTGGAGCCTGGACATTATCAGTTCCACGCACCCTTTTTAATCAAAAGTGATGACTGAATTAGAGTAATTCCATGCTATTACTTTTGGTCTACGCATTTCTATTTCGAATCGCACGTCTAACACGCACTACTGCTGACATGCACGCACTTTGAATTAGAGTAATGCCATGCGAGTGCTTTTGGTCTACGCATGCCTAATTCGAATTGCACGCCTGACACGCACTTCTGCTGACACACACGCACTTCTGACACCCCCTCTCGAGTGAAATTCCGGATTACTAAGAGTAATTTGTGTGGTTTTTACAGCTATCCCAAACACGATGATGGGTGAAGTCCCTGTCCGCTGGAACCTTGGTACATGAATCGGCTTTGTTCTGCTCTGATGGTTTATGTAACAATCTAGTTCAACTTGGTTGGTTCTAGGTGGTTCTGGAGGGCTCTGCACGCTTGCCAGTAAGGTATATTTAGCGTGGCAATATTATTCTTAGTTTTATTTTGCGTATGGATTTTTCCAGATTCATTGCTGTATCGCATCTGGATGTTTCTATATATTTTTCTACAGTAGTTTAGAGCACTTTGGAACTATGTAGTCAGTATATTTGATATGTGTGATTTCACGCCCATTTAGGGGGGTGAAAACCACCATATAAGGGACGGTTATTGCCGAGTAGCAGCACCAAGACCCAACCAACAATTATTCATGAATCAAAGTCAAAGATATGAGATTATTTTACCTATCTCCCCTTGTCCCAACTGATATTCCCTTTCATTGTATACTCAATTGAAATACCGCCATCCTCCACAGCATTATGAACATGCCAGTACTTCATCTCGACGTGACGAATGCGACTAAGATTATGGGCTCCGTCAGACCAACTTATTGAGCCGATTCTATCCAGAAACACAACTGTAGGCTGATCCTGCTTATATCCAATTTCCTTTAGGACCTTTCTTATCCATGTGAGATCTTTGATTCAGGTGGGCAAGGGCAATAAACTCTGCTTCGGCAGAGGAAAGTGACATGCTCTTCTGCAGTTTAGAACTCCAAATTATTGGACTGTCGTTGATCATGATGATGGAACCAGAGCGCTAACGACGTTTTGCCTTATCTTTTCCCCAGTCTGCATCACTCTAAACTTCCAGTTTGATTCTAGGGCAGTCGGCCCTGGGCTTCTTCAAGAGTATACCCTTGTTTTGAGCTCGGCCAAGGTATTTCGCAACGTGCTTGAGAGCTGTCCAATGATGTGGAGCAGGTTCAGCCATGAATTTACCTAGCATGGACACTGCTGTACTAAAGTCAGGTCTGGTTCTTGTGCAAATATAGATAAGAGAGCCAACCAAATTTTCGTACGGCACAGATTTCATATTTTCGACATAATTGGGAGATAGACCACTAGGCTTATCACAAAGCACATGGCCGAGAGAAAGAGGGAAATGTTTCGGCTTTGCACTTTCCATGCTGCTCCTAGAAATGATTTCACCAGCAAAGGCGGATTGACATAGAAATATGCAGTGAGATGTGCGGTCGAGCTTGACTCCTAAAAAAAGCTTTGCAAACCAAGGTCTGTGAATTGAAATTTCTCCGCTAAATGGGCTTGGACTTAGCGCAATGGTGTGTCTTTTTCCAAATAGTAAGTCATCCACATATGCAAGTAGATATACAACACCCCTTTTCGAGTGTTTTACAAAAACACATTCGGTTGACTTGAGAGGGGTAAAACGAAGTGATTTCAGGTACTCAATGAGCAATTTAACCATAGTATGGGCGCTTGTAGTAACCCATGTAGAGACTTCAGTAAGCTTACAACTCGACCATCAGCATCTAGAACCCCTGGTATTTTCGGAAGCTTGATCTACAGCGGCATAGATGAGGGCAAGGTGGCGTGCAAGAAGGCACCCTTAATATCCAAGTGCTTATGATTCCAGTCTAAAGCCACGGATAAAATAACCAGTAGACTAATCATTTCTATACAAGCCACTGGCGCATAAAAGTGAGTTGTAGATATGTGACGTCGGTTATGAAAATTTCCTCGAGCGACTAGTCGTCCTTTGAATCTGGCAGGCTTGTCGTGCTGGTCACGCTTCAAGCGTAATACCATAGTAGAAGGTATTACCTCCGCATCTTGTGGAATTCCATGGTCATCAACGTCGGTAGAAGCTTCCCTCAGGGTACGAAACTCCTCATTGATAGCATTAATCCAATAAGCGGCTTTTGGTGAGTTGATAGCTTTCTTAGCAGCCGGTTTGATGTGCGCAAAATTTGCACACGAAAAAAAATCTAGAAGAGGACCAAATTTGGATACAGTATCGGGATTTGGAAGATATTTTTAGAGTTTCTGAATTTGCAAGATATTTTTAATTTGGATGAGTATGGCAAATTCATGAGTTGATTTTTTTTTAAGACACAGTGACATTAATAGATGTCATTGCTGTACACGTCCGAGGTCGACATACTTTTCGAAGACGTCACAGTATTTAAACTTCGAAGTCGACGTCGTTGAGGCAACCCCCCGCCATCAACTACCTCATCGGCTCACCCCTTCTTTTAGCCCTTAACATGACCAACCTCCGCCCTTCCCTCACAATCAACAAGTCATCCCTAGGCCGTCTTCCACTCAACGCTTTGGCCCTGATGTTAAATGGTCCAACCGACTACGATGATTACTGTAGAAGGTTGGACCGGGAACGCGTTCGGGAGTGGGTCAGCCGTAACTGCTTCGAGCAGGCAGAAGAGGCAGAGGAGGAGGAGGAGGGAGAGGAGGAGTTAGAGGAAGAGGAGGGAGAGGAGGATGAGGAGGATGAAGACGAGGACGAGGAGGATGAAAGACAGGGAGGCATGGGAAGTGTTGGAATCGTGGAATGTATGGAACAGGTGGTACCGTCGATGGAACCGGATGGGGATATCTTTAGTAGTTTAGATATCTCCCAGGAGGAAATAGATAGTTATAAGCCGTTCGCAGATATCTGTGGGGACTGCTTGGGCAGCATGGATATTTTAGAGGAGTTGTTTGGATCTGATTTAGAGAATGGGAAATAAGAGGACCTCATTGATTGTTATTTTCTTAAATATCTTTTGTTTAGAGTAAAGCGTCCACACAAATCGTTTTTATGGATTTCCTGGTACCTTCTGTAGTTTTGTTCGGACTTTGGGGGCAGCCAAAAGTCTATGTAAGCTGAGTAAACTGCTTCCTCATGGAGAGGTCAAGCAAGGTGGCAGACAACTTCAAGTCAAGTCCCGAGTAGTAGGAAGTTGAGATTCAACTTCAGACCCAAGAAACCTTTTTCCTACGCTGGTCACAGAGCATCAGTGGTAGACCCTGCCCCTTTCATATTTGCTGTAGCCCTCTCAACTCTCTTCCATATACACTCCTTCTTGCTCGGTCAACTATACCACGGTAGCACTTTTGTCGCTTGCAACACCTCCTTCTTGGGGCAGTTGGTTCTGAGTATCTCTTCTCCCGACGATTTACCCCTATCACGGTTCGTCAGATGTGGTGACGTCAGTCGGAAGAGCCGTGAACGGGTAGTTGACAGGGTTCAGCTGCCTTAGATTATCTTGGGAAGTGTTTCGAAAGCCTGTTTCGCTCCTGGTTTGTTCGGGTTGCGGAAAAACTTCAGGATCATCAGGAGGGGAAAAAGGTTTGGGTGTTTTACTCTTGGAAGATATATCCGGTCTATCCCATGGTTTTCAGAACAACCCGCAATCAACTCAAAAGGGTATAACCGACAAAGTAATGGGGAAGGAACTACGCTCCCTAAAATGCTACCTTCAGGCCAGCCATCAAGCAGGCCGCATTGGACATGACGGCTGCTGCGTCGTGCGTTTGCATCAAAACCCCCCGAACCTTTCCGTGCGTCTCCAGTGCCCCCCACGGCCACGTTCCTTGCCACGTCATTTAGCACTGCACATGCATCCGGGTGCCACCGGACCATCAGTGAAGCCAGCTTCACTTGGCTCAGCAGGAACATATGAACGAGGATCAGAAAAATTGGGACTGTTCGGTTGTATATCACTGGTCCTATGTTCTTCTACACCCTGCATATCACTAGTACTAAACCAATAAAGGTTAATCTCCACAGAATTCGTTGTATCAGTAGTAGAGTCGGAGTCTGAGTCATCTCCATTTGTGGATGCATTGCTGTTGGTAACTACAATATAACCTTGAAATGGTGATTCATCAAATATGACGTGTTTAGTGCGAATGATATTTCCATTGGCAGTAAGGATATTTTAAACACCACCTTGAACATGACAGAGTAGAATTCCATCTTTTAGTCGCTTCTCAAAGGCTGGAAAGCGCTTGAAAGTGGGAAATTATCTTGCAAAGCAACCGATGGGTCGAATGTGTTTGAGATGTGGAGATGATTCTCGGAACATGACATGATGGGGTATTTCCTTAGTAACTGAATAGGGAACAATATTCTTATCCTGTACGACATGTTCAATTGCCTCGGGCCAGTACCTCAAATCAAGCTTTGCTTGACTGAGTACAGTACAAGCGAGTGATGAGATTACACCATTAGTACGCTCCGCGAGTCCATTGGAGGAGGGAGTGTGCGCGGTGGTTGTTGATGTGTTCAAACCCTCGGCTTCAAGTGCGTTTGCAGCCTTATGGAACTCTCCACCACCATCAAAATGGCGTAAACTTAGGAGGTGTCCAGGCTGTCGTTCAAGCTTACGAACAGGTCCAAGTACAAAAGTACTTTCATTGACTTTAGTCTTCAATGGTGAGGCAATCATGAGACGAGAGCGCTCATCTGTGATGGCAGCAAAATATAGATGACCTGCGTGTGACACTGGATTGATCTGTCCTTTCACATCAACATGTAGATGGCCAGGCTGCAATGCCTTAGTGTGAGAACCGTTTAATCTCTTCCTGTACTTACCGGTTAGGCAGTGTACACACGATGGTTTAGTACAGGTGGACTTTGACAATTCAACAGATGCAATTAATTGACGGTTGGTGTCTTGGGTGCCCACATGCGCACGGCGATTGTGCCAGGTTGTCAGAGAGTTTTCGGGTACCCTTTCCTTTGTGTTGGTGGTTGATGACATATTACATTTAAGATCAGTCTTTCGTCCCTTTTATTCACGTTCTTCATGACCACACTTGTTGTTCGAATCGGTGTCGTGGTCTGAAATTTTAATAAGGTCCGTTCTTTCAAATGGTCCACTATGTGATCCAATGATAATTGTACTTATATCTTTTGACGAATCGTCGGTAGAGACAGAAGAACTGCTTGAAGATTTATCGCCATCTGTGATGGTATCAGTTGATATATCATGTTCAAGCTCAGCGATAGGAACGTTAGCTTCATTAGATTCTGAGGAGAGAGCAGACCTAACAACAGCCATCATCGCGCGTTCAGCACAGATGTTATTCTCGGTAGTAGCCACATTGCAGGTGCTTTTCTGACGGTCTCCATTGTAGTACAGTGCATCAGCCTGTCACGGCGCATAGCCAATCATGCGAAGGTTGTCAAATATGTCGATAAGTAATGCCCTTTGTGGACCGAATAAGGTACAAATTGCTTTAGATGCCAAAGCAGAAATCGAGAGAAGACTCATTGATAGACTAGGAGCAACAAGTGTGTTGCTCAGGGACTTATTCGTGATCCCTTCTTCTCCTGACCAATGTACTGTTGGCTGTGGACCCTGTGTTGTCACTGAAAACCAAAAGTGCAGGGGAGCATGGGCTGTCTTGGAGGGTGCCGTTTGGAAAGCGCATATGCGCCTCATCTCAAACTCAACGTGAAACGGGCTTCTGATTGGCTACTGCAAATGCTCATATGCAATGTGGTGCGTACAAGTGTTGTGGCTCTAGTTGGTTGTTCTGGCGTACACGTGTGTAGCTAGTACATATGGCTACGCTGTACAGTACGGCTGTGCAGTACACAGCGGACAGATATGTACGTGGACATACAGTACAGGTTGATGGGTGTTGATGCACTATGGTGATGGGTCAAGTACAGTGGTGGCGGTTACAGTAGTTGCGTGTATACATGTCGTTGCATGTGTAAGAGTTGTGTTGTGAATTTGGGGACGTGTAGTGATGGTGTGGTTACGTGCAGTTGGTGAGTTAGTGCATACAAATGATGACGTGATGTAGTGTTGTGCACCGTTGGTGTGGCGAAATAGTTCTATATAAGTTGCGACTTGAGCACCTCCAAGTAAAATCTGGCCAGAGCTGGCGAACTTCCTTTCATTCCCCCCACCTTCCTTATCCAACCTTCCTTTTCAGCTTCAACCTCTATTAGGTTATGGGCCCAGACCCGCTGACTTCTGCCGTCTAATTCGTCTATCGCCGCTCTCCCTCACCACCGTTCACCCGCTTCGCTGTTCTCTCCTATCCGTTCTCTCCGTTTTCTCCGTCGTTCTCGTTGCGTCGGGTGTGTGAACGTATCGTTGGTCGGTGTTGATCTTCTTCTTTTGGTCGTTGTGGTGGTAGTGATTCGAGGTTTACTCTCTATCGGTATTGTGTTTGGGTGCTCGTTGTTGCCCGTGTTGGCCGATCGCTATACGTTATCGTTTGGTCTCCCTCTATTATCTGTAGTCGGGATCCCCACGTCGTCTTTGCGGGTTCTGATCCGAGAGGTTGAGAACCTTGTGTGTTGAAGTCTGGGCACTCGCGTTTTGTGTCTCAGCATCTGTTCGTGAAGTCTGTGCACCTGTGATTGTGTGCTCAGCATCTGTGTGTGTGTGAGTGGTGATCATTGTTTGTCCAGTGCAATAACCGGTTGATCCGAGTACTGTGGGTGATTCCTGGTACTTGGGGACGTTATTCTGGCGGCTTGAACCAAAGCGGGTGTACTTTCTAGCGGTCTTCCCACCGGTTCTACTTTGTAGGGCGGATAACGGTGTCGGTCGAAAGACCTGGTAAGTACCGAGAGTGTATCTGTGGACGGGGTGCCGTGGCGCACTGTCTGGACTGCGGTGTTTCATTGCTGTTGTGTTTTGTTACCTTGCGATTCGATTTCAAATGTTCTGGACACCATTGATTCTGCATGGATTCGTTCACTGGTATCAAAATCGAGAAGTTGGGTGAGAATAACTTCCACATATGGAAGGAAAAAGTTCAATTGGTGCTTGAAAGATCTCAAGAACCATTTTACAACTTCACCACCTTCAGATGCCGAAGAACTGGTCAAATGGGAATCTCGTGACGCAAAGGCTAGAGCTATCATTGGACTCTCTATCAGTGACGAGCATTTGGATCATGTACGTGATGTCGAGACTGCTGCCGATGTGTGGAAGGCTATATGTAATGTGTTCCAGCGAAAGACTCTTCTCAACCGAATCAATGCCAGACGTGCTTTCTACACTGCAAAGATGCGAGAAGACGAGAAAATGTTGCAATTCATCAATCGCGTTCGTCATTTGTCATCAGATCTGAAGAGCATGGATGTCACCGTGGAAGAAGAGGACATTGCTATGGCCATTCTGTGTGGACTTCCGGAACGTTTCGAACACCTCATTGTTGCTATCGATACTACGATCGGCGATCGCGAACTCACTCTGGAGTTTGTGAAGAGTCGTTTGCTGCAAGAAGAGCAGCGAATGAATGATCGTGCAAAGGAGGAGTCCGAAAGTGATGCAGCACTGGTTGGACGTCAGTTTCGAAAGAAGTCATTCAAGAATGTGGTTTGTTATTATTGTGGCATGAAGGGTCATATCCAGAAGAACTGTTTCAAAAAGCAACGTGATGAGGCTAACAGGGATCAGGTCGATGCTGCTCACCCAAGTGTAAATACTGAGCTCAGCGATGAGCGAGGTATGGGTGGCACCGATTCTGACTTTGTATGTCTCATTGCTACTGGCTCTACTAAGGCCACGAACAGTGACTGGATTGTTGACTCTGGTGCTACTGCCCACATGACTTTTGACGATTCCATGTTTCAAACGTACGAGAATAAGGCGTCTTCTGATGTGAGCATCGGTAATGATTCCAAACTAGAGTCTGTTGGTCACGGAAGTGTTGAGCTTGATCTGACTGTTGATGGGTCCAAACGTAAGTGCAAACTGAACAAAGTGGTGCATGTGCCGAGTTTACGGTACCATTTGTTGTCTGTGTCAGCGATTTGTGATCTGGGATGCAGTGTAGTTTTTAACAAAGAGAATGTAAGTGTGTACAAGGGGTCAAAAGTGGTCGCCATTGGGCGCAGCGTCAAAGGCCTGTACTACCTTTGTACTGCTGCAGACCAGTTTACAGATGTGAACAGCGCACTTGTGTCGGACTTGTCTCTTTGGCATGCTCGAATGGCTCATGTAAACATTGAAGGTATCAAGCATATGGCTCGAAACAAGGTTGTGTCAGGTCTGAATGTGGACGTTGCGCAGCATGTTGATGTGTGTGGCTCATGTGTAGTGGGAAAGGCAAGCCGTGCTCCGACTCCCAAGCAAGGGGGGGAACGAGCGAAACATGTACTGGAAGTTGTGCATTACGATATTTCGGGTCCAGTACACGTGAAATCTTTGGGAGGCTCGCACTACTTTGTCACATTCATCGATGAACACAGCAGGTTTTGTTTCCTCTACATGCTAAAGACTAAGAGTGAGGTGTTCCAGATGTTCGTATAGTGGGTCACGTTTGTTCAAAACCAAACTGGCAGATACGTAAAAACCATCACTGCACGTGACAATGTGCTCAAAGCATTGCGCACTGACAACGGTGGTGAGTATCTGTCACATCGATTTACCAAAGAACTTGAGCGTCACGGTATTGAGCATCAGCGAACGGTGCCTTACAATCCTCAGCAGAATGAGCTTGCCGAAAGGTTCAACCGCACACTCATGGACTTGGTCAGGTCGATGTTATGTCACAAGCAATTGCCAAAGCACTTTTGGGCAGAGGCATTGAATGTTGCAGTATATGTACGCAACCGTGTGACATGCAAAGCACTTCCAAGTGATGTGACTCCATTTGAACTGTGGCATGGTCAGAAGCCTGATGTGAGCAACCTGCGTGTGTTTGGGAGCCGATGCTGGTACAAAGTTGTGGATCATAAGCTGAAGAAGCTGGAGGAGCGTGCAGTTGAATCCATTTTCATTGGGTACACTTCTGGGTCTCACGGATACAAGTTGTGGGACGATCAGAAACGAAAGGTGATTGTGTCACGAGATGTGAGGTTTGACGAGTGCTCTGGCTCGGAAGACCATGATCAGTTTGAACATGAAGACTATGCTGACATTGACTTGAATGAAATGTCGAGTAAAATTAAAACTGAATCATCTGACACATCCAGTAATCCCAGTGACGATGACCCTTCTGCACCGGTACCTCATAATGATGATGCTTCTGAGAACATTACTAATGATTCCACCACTGATGAGCATGTTGAGCCGGTAGTGCAAGACAAGCAACCACTCCGTAGGTCTACACGTGAACGAAAGAAGCCTAGCTGGTGGCGACCAACTGCTCTACTCACTGCTAGTGATGACATTCCTCCTCTTATGCAGAAGCTGTGTCACGTCCTGATTCCGAAGCATGGAAGAAGGCTATGAAGAGTGAGTACCAGTCACTAATGGAGCACGACACATGGGATCTAGTGCCAAGGCCAGCAGACAGCAACGTGATTTCGTCCAAATGGGTGTATGTTCAGAAGTATGAGGCAGCACCATCTGGTGAACCAACTATCAGGTACAAGGCTCGTATGGTTGCTAGAGATTCCTGCAGATCGAGGGTGTTGACTTTTCTGAGACTTATGCACCAGTTGTTAAGTTTACCTCTATCAGGATGATTCTGTCAGTAACTGCTGTGCGGGACTTTCATTTGCACCAGATGGATGTGAAGACTGCTTTTCTGAACGGTGAGCTTGAAGAGACATGGAGCAGCCAACTGGGTTTGTACAACAAGGTAACGAGGATCTGGTGTGTCGTTTGAAGAAAGCTATCTATGGGCTTAAGCAAGCACCCAGACAGTGGCATGCAAAGATATACTCGTTTCTTGTTGAGGAGATGCAACTGAAGCCAAATGACGCAGATGAGTGTGTTTACACCGGAAAAATATTGGGATTTGTGGTTCCGATTGCCCTATACGTTGATGACCTGCTGATTGCAAGTCCGAGTATGCAGACCATGGATCGTGTGAAGGCAGAACTGTCATCTCGTTTCCGCATGAAAGACCTCAAAGAAGCTCGCATGGTACTCGGTTCGAGATTCACGTGACCGAGCGAAGCGACAGTTGTATCTGACTCAGTCTGCATACACACACAGAAGGTGTTGGAACGTTTCTGCATGCATCAGTCCAAACCAGTTGACACTCCAATGGAATGCGGTGTAGACTTGTCTGCAAGTGAGGAGGTACTTACGAATGTGCCGTACCGTCAGGCGATTGGCTGTCTCATGTACTTGTCCGTGGGAAATCGCCCAGATGTCTCATACTCAGTGTCAAAACTTGCAAAGTATGCTGAGAAACCTGGAGATACTCACTGGAAGGCAGTTCAGCGTGTACTGCGCTATCTGAATGGTACTTGTTCCTTTGGTCTCACTTACGGCACAAGCACTGATTTGGCACTGCATGGGTACGTTGACTCAGACTGGGCAGGTGATGTTGCAAACCGCAAGTCTACCAGTGGATACCTGTTCATGATGACAGGAGGACCTGTTTCATGTTGTTCACGTCAGCAAGAAGTAGTTGCACTGTCCAGTGCTGAATCTGAACATGTGAGTCTGTGCTGTGGTACCAAGAAGGCAATCTGGCTTAGGCGACTGTGGAATGGCATCGGCATTGTTTATTGGAGTTGAAGTGGACGAGTCGGTAAAGTTGCTTGTTGAACCAACACCTGTATATGTTGACAACCAAGGGTGCATTGACCTTGCTCGAAATGGAGTTGTGAACAAGCGTACTAAGCACATCGACATTCGTTTCCACTTTACTCGAGAAGCTCTACGCGACAAGTCGATTGTGTTGTTCTACTGCCCAACCGATAAGATGACTGCCGATATGTTGAACAAACCACTTTGCCGTGTGAAGCACGAAAGGTTTCGTGAGGAGAGTGGCGTCCGACACTTGGACCTTTGAAGTCAGTGACAGAGGGGGGGTGTTGGCTGTGGACCCTGTGCTGTCACTGAAAACCAAAAGTGCAGGGGAGCATGGGCTGTTTTGGAGGGTGCCGTTTGGAAAGCGCATATGCGCCTCATCTCAAACTCAACGTGAAACGGCTTCTTGATTGGCTACTGCAAATGCTCATATGCAACGTGGTGCGTACAAGTGTTGTGGCTCTAGTGGGTTGTTCTGGCGTACACGTGTGTAGCTAGTACATATGGCTATGCTGTACAGTACGGCTGTGCAGTACAGAGTGGACAGGTATGTACGTGGACATACAGTACAGGTTGATGGGTGTTGATGCACTATGGTGATGAGTCAAGTACAGTGGTGGCGGTTACAGTAGTTGCGTGTATACATGTCGTTGCATGTGTAAGAGTTGTGTTGTGAATTTGGGGACGTGTAGTGATGGTGTGGTTACGTGCAGTTGGTGAGTTAGTGCATACACATGATGACGTGATGTAGTTTTGTGCACCGTTGGTGTGGCGAAATAGTTCTATATAAGTTGCGACTTGAGCACCTCCAAGTAAAATCTGGCCAGAGCTGGCGAACTTCCTTTCATTCCCCCCGCCTTCCTTATCCAACCTTCCCTTTCAGCTTCAACCTCTATTATGTACCCTGCGGGTGCCTCGATGGTCTGCAACTAGTCTAGAGTCGTCGACAAGTAGGATGGGAACTTGGCATTTCTCAGCTTCATCGACAATGTCTGTGTTGGGCGTCATGTGGGATGTGGTCCCTGAGTCCAGCATGAGTGACTCATAGATTTACAATGCGATATTACCGTTAGAGATTACACTTGCATTGCCATACATGGCACGTGCAGTTGCTGCACGGCTCTTAAACTTCACGGGCTTATTTGTGTTCCTATCTTCATCCTTGAAGCTACCAAAATCTTCTTTTGGCTCAGTCGATGCCTTCGCATGCGAGTCTCTAGAACCTTTGCTTTTAGTTTGGTTCATTAACTCGCCAGGGAGGTTGAGCTTGTTCCTGGGGTTAAGAGGGTATAAAAAGCAGCGTGCCGTGGTATGATTCATCTTTTCGCAAATCTGACATTTCCGCTCGTTGGTTACTCCGATATTTGCTCTATCCATGCTTTTCTTTCCAGCAATGAGAGTGTGTTGCACTTCAATGATTCTGGCACCGACCTTCTCCCAGTTGACCATCTCTTCTGCGAGAGTCTTAATTGCGGCCGTATCTGGATGGAGTTGATCCGCCTTAATGAACGCAATCAGAATACCAATGGCCATAACTTCATCGACACTCGAGCCCATTGTCTTTAGTTTCTCTAGCAGACCGCCCATCTTATCAATGTGTCCTGACGAATCGTGTGAGATATCACTGTAGCGTAGAGTTAGTAGCTCACTCCTGCATGAGATTCTTGAGGCGGTGGACTTTGAATCGTATCGTTGGTCTAGCTTTTCTAGCATCTTACACGGATTTCCAACAACTGACCTCACGACACGCAATGATTCGTCAGTGAGTGCACTTATAATAATATTGCTGCCAAACCTTTGTATCTTCTTGAAATTTCTAATTTCTGCCTCGGATCTGTTATCCACAGGAGCTCTCACGTTTTCCATGGCATCAGTGAGATTCTTTGCGTCGCAGACAGATTCGACGAGAATGCGCCACAGAGTATAGTCCGACTTGGAGTCTAAAGTCCTAATCTTGACCTTTTCAGATTCCTCCATTGCAAAACTTGTCAATATAATTATGCAACACAAACTGTGGTCGGGGTGAATGTTTTCGAACGAATACAACAGCACACAAAACTAAACTAGTTATCAATGGAACACTCTTGACAAAGTCCTTCAAAGGACCCGTAATGAGGTAGAACTCCTCGAACTGAGTATCGTAGCTTAGATGCAAGGCGATGCTACCATCTCGAAGGAATGTGAACATGAACTTCCTTGGGGAGGTGGAGCCTGGATATTACCAGTTCCACGCCCTCTTTTTAATCAAAAGTGTGTGAAATCTTTACAGGATGTGGGAAAAAGCATGTGGGAGAACATGCTGAGGGGGATGGCAGAGAAACTAACATGCGAAGGGGGATGAGAGAGAAACTAATCGGAAATGCATCTGGTAAGAACCTGACGCGCTTGCAACCCATGCAAGCAGAAAACAAAGCGCGTGATTAGGAGGTGCAGCTCCCATTGGGGAGTGATGCCTCGACGGGCAAGCAGCGAACGTAGAAAGGCGCGGGAAGAAAGTCGCACCCTCGGCCCCAAGGGCACCGAACACATCAATACCAACAGGAAGAAGCCGTATATCATTCGTGTGGCAGACTAGACCGTAGTGCGTGTGTTTCGCACGTTCAGCCATAGAGGCATCTGCGCCGCCAGATAGGGCACACTGGGAAACGCGAGAAGTGACCTGTGGATGGGCAACTGTGACATCCAAAGCGATATCCTTCGGGTCGAGGCCGTATGCGCCAGGGATATAAAGATCTATACGAAGGGCGGACGAGGGAGAGAACGAAGGGGGAAGGGGAGGAAGCAGATGTTCAAGAAGGGCAGAAATTCCGAGCTCTTTACAGTAACGATGGAGAGCGTTGCGCAAGACATTATGGCGACGAGTCTGCCCATCGTCGTACTTACAAGTGAGGGCATGTTTGCCCAGGAGATCGAGCAACGGGGAGATGTCGTTGGAATGGCGAGCGCATACCGGACATCGATCATGACCAGAGAAAAGCGAGCGGTCGAGGCGTAGAGGCACTGCGACTATCTAGTCTTGCGAGGAAAGATAGGTACCGCGGTGAGGGTGCGGTAACGTTGAGAAAGCGGAACAGGAGGACGACTCACGGACGGATAGGAGGCGAGATCTGTCGCGGTCAGAGGATGAACGGAAGATCCGATCAAACGTCGAACTGTGAATCTCATACGAGATAGAAGACTGTAGCCGTTCGCCGGGGACCGGCGTTTGACATCGCTGAAACAGAGAAGTGGGCGACAGGGAAGCAGAAAGATCTGGAAAACGGGTAGATAATAAAGAGATCGCGGCCCGAGGCACTTCCTCCAGGTGTAGGTCTCCCGAGAAAGAAAGTCGTGAGCGGAGAGCCGTATTGGAAGGCTGATATCATACCATTTGACCACAGCCGCTACAGTCGAGTACGCCCGCCGGGAAATTCGACTGCGAAATTGCACTGGAATCCAACCCGAAACTTCAGCTTGCTGCTGTGGTGGCCCCGCTCTATCAAAAGGGGAAATTTGGGGTGTTTTTAATCCATGAAAAATATGGTCAGCTGTTCCCTGAGAGATGTAGTGATGTATGTAAAGGCTTACAAATTAAAGAATTTGCGGGAAGCCGTCAAAACACTAGAAAACTGGCTGGGGGCCGGCCAACAGATTAGTAAAAAAGGGAAAGGTTTGGGTGTTTTATGTTGTTTCGCCCCGCTGTTGAGCGGGGGGGGGGCCGAATGTGCGTCTCTTTAAGCGCTACTCTGGCGCCTTAGTTGAGGGGGACACGTACGGTGTTCCCGCGGGTATTTTCGGTCAGCTTACTGCTGAGGGTGAGGAGCGTGGTTCGGGTGTTTGATGTTGTTTGGTAATGTTGTTGGTGATGGTGTGCGGGATGCAACACCATCACTCTCTTTATACTGTAGACTACCCTGCCTGAGGTGCCCAGGTCAGGAGTATACTGTAGACTAGCTGACAGTATACTGTAGACTAGCTGACAAAATACAGTACAGGTTGCATAGCCTAACTGACAGTATAAAGCACAGTAAATTAATCTAAAATATATCAATTCTATTCATCATACGTAATGAATTGGAACTACTGTCGGTTGGCATTGTCCGGCTGACAAAAACATCTTCTAATTCTAACATTCCCACCCTCTTTGTTCGTTTGAACCAAACGAATTTAGATTTCTCTATCAATCCATTGCTCAATTGGATGACTAATGCGACCATCTCGGATGATGCGGTGTAGAATTGCGTCACTTTTGAATTTTGTTGGAGCGTCAGCAGGGTTGAACTCAGAGCGACTAAAGTTGATGTTCTGGGGTTCTTTCGACTTGTAAGAATTCTTAACAGTAGCAATATCTATCATGAGACGTTTCTCACTAGTCTTAGTTGCCCTAGTAACGACATCGAAAAGAGATAAGCTATCCGTAAACATGGTGATAGGAACAGGTCTTAATAAAATTTTCTGTAAGTCATGTTTCAATGCATAGGACATATCGAATGCATCAGCTAATGCCATAACTTCACTGCCAAGTACGGACCTCGTGACACGTTTCGATTTGTGAGATGACCAGTAAAGCGGTTGACACTTGTCAGTTTCATCTACCAAGAAAATAATGTATCCAAGCTGTGATGATCCGTCGACATTTGTAGCAAATGATGCTTCGGAGTAAACACGCAAGTAGAGTGATTTCAAATCAAGCTTCGGAAACTTCAGTCGCATAGAGGTGTCATTTCTGACGACCTTTAAGGCTAGATTGATCCTTTTGATATGGTTCTGCGGATCTCTTTTGAATACGTCTTCCGTAAGTTGAGCGGCTTGGGCGACCCGAAATGAAATGTCAGGCCTCGTGTACGCTATCCAAGCCAGTTTAGCCTTCTGTGATTTATACGAACTAAAAGAGGCATCAGTATGAAGTAATTTGGGCCTCTGTATGTAGTTGGATTGATGCACTTCGAAGCCAAATTGTTTTATTTCGATTTGCGCTCCAGAGAACTGGATGTTATCGTACTGCCTACGTTTACACTTGAAACGATTTTCGTTTTTCCTTGAGAACTTTTCAAAGTGCTCATTTCCAGCTTGAAGTAAATCGTCGACATAGGTTACACAAAGGCCAGAAAGCTTCTTATCAATTACCTTAAAGAAGAATGATCCGTCATTAGTTGTAGATTCCATTCCAAGATCGGATCTTAAATGTTCGTAAATTGTTCTTCCCCAGTAATCACCACTGTCAGGGAGTCCGTAGAGGGGCTTAAGAAGCTTAAGCATTGCATCAGGACCAAGCTCAAACTCCTTTGTCGGTTTTACATAGATATCTCTAAAGAATTTCTCGGCGCTTTGCAGATATGCTTGTGTAACATCCGTTGAGAAGAGTTTGAAGCCGAAGATAGATGCAAGTCCAACTAGTATTCTGATCGAATGTTGACGAGCAGTGCTAGTGTCATGGACAAGAAATTATTTCATTTTATCAGTATGACCTTGTACGACGAATCTAGCTTTCCACACTTCACGATTTGTACCAGAATCTTTGATGGCGAGTACAAACCTTCCACCTAGAACATTTGCGTTAGATGGTACTTCATCCTTGAATACTACTTTCCATGTGCTACGTTAAATCAGTCCCATGATTTCCTTTCGTTTCGCTGGACCGAACTCAGCTGTGCGTGGATCTTTGGGATGAATAATTTCTGTAAGATGAGTAGAGAAGAGGGGACTAGGGGGGTTGTTTTGAGAACGGAATGGTTTCAACATAGTTTGATAGAATTCAGAGGGGGTGGAGAATTTCGAAGGGTCGACAACTTCTTCCCTAATTTCGCGAAAGTACGGTTTCGCTTGTTGTGTGTTGAAACGTTGAATCGGTGAATTTCCCCCTTGAACATAAACAATTTTGTCATGGAAATCGATAACTTTCTCTTTCTCTACTTCTCTACCAGGAATATTCGGAATTGTCGGAGGTGCGTTCGGTCTCAATGAGGGTTTCGAACGACCAGGAGCTTTGGAATCTCTCTGGTTTCCTTCAATCTCTTCTTTATTTATCAACCAACTTGAATCAAGAGAAGTGTACAGCTGTTGAAAATTCCACTGGGGTTTTGCCGATAGAGCATTTGCGATTGATGTTTTAGCCCAGGGCGCACCAACGACAGCCTTATAGAGGTACTCGACTTTGTCTTCCTCAGACCTGTGCTGCGGGGGACCTTGCGGAGCAAATTTGGTAATTGTCTCCCTTAGTTCTTCCAATGCCTCAGGCACAGTACAACGCTTGCTTTCGACTACAGCGGAAAGTCTTAAGCTTTGAAGGTGTTTACGAATTCTATTCTGACGGGTAGAACTATTGTATTCTTCCCTTATAATAGCTAACGCTTCCGAAAACATTTCACAGCGCCCAGAGATATGCTCACGGTAGAACCGTTTCGCTTCACCTTCGAAAATGTTATGGAAGTATTGCAACTTCCTATCGTTAGGGAGTTCATAATCCGTGGTGGCATCGAGGTAGTTGGATATGTATTCGTTGATATCCTCACCAAGTTTACCTGTAAACTTTTCCGCGTATTTGAAACGAGTTGCAAGGTTGTGAGCAACCCTCGAATCGTCAGCATAGCGAGATTTCTCATTAACTTGAGAGGTTGAATGGACTTCATTATGTCTTTTCGCACTAGCGAGTATGGCATATGCTTCGTTCTTATCCTGTTCCGACCGATAAAGCATTGATGGGATTCCCCAAGAAATACGCGAATTTTCTGGATGCTGAGTGTACTCCAGCCCTTGTAGTTGCAAGTAGTCGCGGAGAAGCCTGAACAGTACCGCAGGGCCAGAAAGAAATTCTGTGTTGTAAAGGATTTCTACGGGGAGATCTTCGCGAAGGCCAATTATCGCATCTTCATGCGAAGGTTGCGGGTCGGCATTTATGTAAAGAGAAAGAGCAGCTTTAACGTTGCCATGTGATGGGGAAATTGGTTTACATGCGTTAAGGCATTTCTGGATATACTCCAGAGTGACCATCTTGAGGTGTCCCTTTTCAATGGTTCCTGATGATAGAGGAATTTAGTCTTTATGGTGTATTAGGGGGGGGTTGGAACTATTTAAAGAAGTCCTAAGCGGAGTCGTTCGTTCTTGACGTGCTTCTTGGTGAGAATATGACGATCGGCGTCAGGCTTGTTGTGGATGGTGATATTGCACAACTCGCAGTGGAAACCCCTCGGGTTTTCGAGTTTCCAGACCTTGTAAATGTGGTCCTTACCTTTCTTGTGGACGTTGAGCTGCAGGTGAGATGAAAAATTGCGGTCGCAAGTCTCGCAATGGGCTTGACGTTTCTTTCCCTTCTTTTTCTTCCTGATGCGTTCGTTTGCTACGCGGTAGATGTGGTGCAAAAGCCCTTCTTGTATCAGCCTCAGCTGACGAGAGCTAGAAGCACGGGCGCGCGGAGCTTCAGGCGCCGCGGTAGGGACTGGGAGCCTTGGAATTCGAGACGGTGGGTGTGGAGGAGGAGGAGGATAGGCAGCGGTAGAAGGCGGTGCGGGAGGAGGCGGAGTACGAGAAGAGGAAGCCGCGGTGACAGGTCTTCCGGAGGGGGGGGGGCGGTGTCTAAATTTACTACCGGCGTTGCCGGCGCGGAGAGGATATAGTCACCGGGCGTTGACGTAGGGGAGAAAGAACGTTCTCCCGGTACTTCCTCCGCGGCGCTCACTGCCTCGTGACCGATGAGGGCAGTGGCCACGTTCCGTTCCTCGTCAGAGTCAAGCTCTGAACCGAAGACGTCCTCCAGGCGTTGACGTAGTGTAGACACTATGTAGAAACCCACTGGTCAGTATGTTAGATACCTTTTGTTTACCGGCAATAAAGCTAAGGTTAACTTACTAGTCATAAGATACCCTGCAGTGATACCTAGAACAGCTAGGTGATCAAAGCAAGCTAGAGCTTAAAAAAAGGCACAAACGGTTAAAGAAATGTAGCAACAGCTTCCAAGAACAAATTAGCCAACCACAACCAGCGAGCCAAGTAGATTCCCAACCAGTACCAAGAGCGCGTAGAACCACAGCCAGACCACAACTAGGCACAGCGTAGGAGTAGACAGACCCAAGCGAATGCGACAGCACCAGACCAGAACAGTGACCAAGCTGCAAATACCAAGACCAAAAGCGAAAGCGAAACCAGAACCGATACCAGCACCAAGACAAAAAAAAGGCTAGAATAGTTACCACTGACCAACCGTACCACCAAACAACAGAGAAGAAGCAAGAGTTTCCAAAGCAGCAGTGGGAGGGCAATAGGATTCAAGTCAGCAGAGCGGGGAGGGCGAAAGTTAAATTCCGGAATGTTGTTTCGCCCCGCTGTTGAGCGGGGGGGGGCGCGAATGTGCGTCCCTTTAAGCGCTATTCTGGCGCCTTAGTTGAGGGGGACACTTACGGTGTTCCCGCGGGTATTTTCGGTCAGCTTACTGCTGAGGGTGAGGAGCGTGGTTCGGGTGTTTGATGTTGTTTGGTAATGTTGTTGGTGATGGTGTGCGGGATGCAACACCATCACTCTCTTTATACTGTAGATTACCCTGCCTGAGGTGCCCAGGTCAGGAGTATACTGTACTGTAGACTAGCTGACAGTATACTGTAGACTAGCTGACAGTATACTGTAGACTAGCTGACAAAATACAGTACAGTTGCATAGCCTAACTGACAGTATAAAGCACAGTAAATTAATCTAAAATATATCAATTCTATTCATCATACGTAATGAATTGGAACTACTGTCGGTTGGCATTGTCCGGCTGACAAAAACATCTTCTAATTCTAACATTTTACTCTTGGAAGATATATCCGATCTAATCAAAAGTGATGACTGAATTAGAGTAATGCCATGTGAGTACTTTTGGTATACGCATGTCTAATTCGAATCGCACGTCTGACACGCACTTCTGCTGACACACACGCACTTCTGACATTAACTGCCCTCACAGACTCGTTGCGTGCGAAGTCAGCTGGCAGCGCACATGCGTACAGGAGGCAGCATCTAGGGGTGGAGATGGGGACCGGAACAAGCCTGCCTTAGGTAGAATTCGCGATGACGGAATCGTATCTCATCAGTTCCACGTTTCCCGTTGCACTAAATGAGGGCAGTGGATTGAAGGTTCTCAGACTCCTGCGGGAGGATGCCAACGGGTTGAAAAAGGCGATTTAGATGAATTCCGTGCTGTCAGTACGCCCTTTTTGCAATAACGTCGTAAATGATGCGGTGAAGCCCTTGTCGCGGTTCGAAGACTGGGTGTAGATCAGCTCTCTCGAAGTCTCTAGCTTTCCGGCTGACCTGACGGTCATGGCGCTGCTTTATTTCGCCTCCACGCAGACCGCGTAGGAGATGTTTACCGAAGCAGTGAAATGTCTGGGACAGTTCCTTTTAGGGCACTTGTATGCTGAGAGATAAATTGGACTCGCCAATGATACTGGAATCGCATCAAGAATACTCTGGGTTAAAGTACTTGTCCGTTATCCCAGGCAAGGGGCGCAGTGCAACGTTCCTATGCAATGGGGAAACCTACTGAGCCGTGGAAGCCCACCTGTTGTTGTCGTCAATGGGGATCTCTGTCTGCGCTTTCCCGCGGATAGTGTCCGACTGAGACTTCCGCGATGTGGTTTCTTTTCAGCACAAAGAACTGAAGGGGAGAATCTTGGATTACACGCAAGAATGGAACCAAGTCCGGTGGGCATCCAAGGTGTCGTAGTACGTTGCGAGCTCCCTTATAGTCGATGACAGAAGGGCTGGGAACAATTTTTCGGATCACAGCCTTCCGAAGACTGGCAGTAAATACACCCCCGATTTTCTCAACCTGTCGGGCGGTGAGCCGGAGGCGAAGAGGGCGATGATCGCATTATATTTAGGGAATAAAATGTCTAATTCCCAATGTTTTCATTGTGGTGATTGTCTTGACGGGCAGTTGCAGTTCTCGACGTTGTGTCAGAATCGAATACCGTCTGCCAATACCCGAAACCATGGTTAGGTGAAGTGAGGGATCTTTTCGAGGCGAATTGTGCTTCAGAGAGCCCTTTGGTGCCAAGAAGCCTACATTCCAGTCCGTGCAGACGGGCGGATATCGTATTTGCAAGAAAAAGCTACGCTCATGGGGTTTCGCTTTATGGAAAGGGGAAGGGTTTGGGTGTTTCACTCTTGGAGAAGAAGTGGAAAAAGGTTTGGGTGTTTTACCCTTGGAAGATATATCCGGTCTTGGAGAATATATTCGATTTTTCATAAAGCTTTCTAGACAACCGCAATCCCCTGAAAAGAGCATGCCGACACAGTAATCGGGGAGGAACTGCGCTTTCTAAAAGGACAACTTAAGGCCAGCCATCAAGCAGGCCGCCTTTGACATGACGCATTGAAATATCAGTTTTTCTCTAGGAGAGAGAAAAGGGACTTTAATTCAGTACAAAACAGAACTATCAGAACTCATGTTGTTGCAGTGTTCGCGATCGCTGTTCGCTGTTCGCTGCAGAACCAAAGAGCTGAAAATTAGCAGCAGTTGATGACGTTCTGTAGCTGGACTGGCCCCTTTACGAGAGGCCATGTATTCGGATATACGGTGGAGTCCAGTTTAGGTACCGGGCCCGACTGAGGCATAGACATCAAATACCATCGAATGCATCGGCTGAAATTCAATTTCGGTACAATTTTTTTAGAGGGGAAAGGTTGGGTGTTTTACTCTTGAAAGATACACGATCTATCCCATTTCGGTACATTGCATAGAGCTTGGTACCTTCACTTTTCGGTTTCCGGATGCATTTGCCCTCGTTACGGAGCTTGTGAGAACTGTCGCCAGCCGCGCGATGGAACGGGTTTCGAAGGGAGGAAAAAGGTTTGGGTGTTGTACTCTGTGAAGATATATCCGATCTATCCCATGGTTTTCCAGACAACCACAATCGACTCAAAAAGGGTATACAGTACCGACGTTTTCGAAGGGGGGAAATTTTTGGGTTATTTTAATGCATGGAAGATGTGGTCGGTTATATCCACGCGGCTAATGCGTTATGCGGGATATGTCGTCGCTGATCGGTGACACTACAGTACATGACCTTCCTTACAGGGCCGGCTCAATGCCAGCGAGCAGGCATGCCGCGTTGGACATGACGGCCGCAGCAGCGTGCCTTTGGGTAGTAAGGTATTCTTTTCAGCGCCAATCCGCATTGGCAGTAACCTCTAATGCGGGTTGGTTGCTTGCTGGCCTTCCCTCTTCTTGCTGGTAAAGGGGGTAAAGTTTGGGTGTTTTACTTTTGGAAGAGATATCCGATCTATGCTGGTAGAGGGGTGGAAATTGGGGTGTTTTAATGATTGAAAAACAGGTTAGCCTACATGTGTGGTAGAGGGGGAAATTTTGGGTAATTCACTATTTGGAAAGTACTGTAATATCATTTCTTGAAGTGGGTCCACATGTTCCATTAGGGATTGAGGTGAGTAGGTGCGAGCTTACAAAGTTCGGTCTTAGCAGCGTGGCCGCGTCACACTAGAAAACGGGCCGTAGTCCGGCCATCTGGCAGGCACCATAGGACATTGATGCCGCTGCAGCGTGCCTTTCAGTGAGGTTTTCTTCAACCTTTCCGTACGTCTCCATTGTCCTTACCGCCACATTCCGTGCGACATCGCTCAGTAGCGCGTAGGCATCTGGGTGCCAACCTCCGAGAGTGGAGATGGGGACGGGAATGAGTCTACCTCTGGCAGAATTCGCGATAAATGACTCGTATCTCCTCTCTTAGCGCGTTTTTCGTAGCATTGAGTGAGGTCATCGGGTTGCAGTAGCGACCTGTCCTGCGGGAGGGTGCCAAGGGGTTCACGAAGATAATGTCGAAAAGTCCGTGCCGCCGGCATGCCCCATCGCGCTAATGTCGGGTCTGGTGCGGTGGAGGCCTTCTCGCGGTCCCACGACTGGGTGTCGAGCTGCCTTTTTCAGATTACTAGCCATTAGACCGACCTGCCGATTGTGGCGCCTCGTCCTTTCACTTCCGTGCAAGCAATGAGGGAGGTAGTCGCCGAAACAGTTGAGCATTTCGGGGCAGTTTCCCTTTGGGTATAGTGTCTGCGGAGCGAAAAGTGGGACTTAGCAATAATACTGGAGCCACAACGACAATTCTCTTGGTTCAATATTTGTCTAAAGTCGCGGAGATGGGGCACAATACACCCATGCTTTCGGACCGGGGAGACCCGAAAAGCCTGCCTCCTGTTGTCGCCGAGGGGTAGCTCTGCTGCATTCTTTTGTGGATTTTACCCGTCAAGGCCTTCAGCGTGGGGTTTTGCTGGAGCAGAAAGCACTGAATGGGAAAATCCTGAGTTGCGTGCATGAAATGGACCAAGCTCGGTGGGCGTCCAAGGTGTCTTGGTATGTTACCAGATCTGTGATGGAAGAAGGGAGAATGGCTGCGCACAACTTGTTTGACGCCGAGCTGGAGGATGAGAAGGCAGCGGCTGCAATGGACTTTGCGGATGTGAATCCCACTCCAAGTGATGGTTTTTCCGTTGACAGCTTGACTGGGAGCTGCAGTTCTCGAAATATGTCAGCGTCGAGTACTACCCCGGCTAGCGTCCGCACGCAGCTCTCCATCATCTCATCAAATTTCGCAGCGGCCTCTGCCGTGCATGACGGTGGCATCACTCGTCACAGGAAGCCGATCTTGCAAACACCGAAACAGTTACGCAGAAGCTGGAAAGAGATCTGCGTGTCCTTTAGTTCGATGATGGTATCGAGGAACGGCTTCAAAGACTCGACGTGGGCTGTGAAATACTTTTGGATAAAGTCTTTGCAGCCAACCGGAACGTTCAAAACGGCTGTGCCTTCACTGTACTCTTAGGGTGATTTGTGGTAGGTACAAGCTTTGTACTGACTCGTGCGGTGGAGTAGGCCACCAAGTCCGGCACTTCGGCATGGCCGGATGTAGCCCCCTGCTTATTGCGTCTGGCGAGGAGAGGATTCTGAAAGCTCGACGGAGTTGGTCGTGTCGTGCGATGATGTACCCATCGTCGTGGTACCAGAGTTGAAACAACAGATTGCCGACTTGCTGTTCTTCGTCGTCCCCTGTTCGCGAAAGTTATTGGAATTTAAGGATCACAGGGTGTAGCGCCAGGTCGAACAAGAGTCTACCGAGATTGTGGCCTTGTTGTGTGCCCTGTTTGCCTCGGATGATCTGGCCGCCGAGTCGTAAGAATACAGGGTCATGCGAATAACAATATGCGACCCGTGTGAACAATTCGGGAATAGGGGTTTAACTGCTCTCAAGAATGTTGGTGGAATGCACAGATTAAACTCATTCTTTAGATCTACCGTCTCCAGTTCAATGTTTTTTTCCTTACATCGCCCTTTTGTGCAGTACAGTAATGGACAGTACTGTACTGTTCGTGCCGTCGGTTACCGCGGGTTACAGTACTGTACAGTACAGTGTTTCATTGTACTATTGTACTGTACGTACAGTAAATTGTCCAGACGGTACGTACTGTACATACTGTACTGTACAATACTGTACTGTACAGCGCATGCTATACTGTACGTACTTTACAGCACGTGCTATAGCATGTATTCCCGGGCTACAGTTCTAACCTTACAGTACAATAAAGCACTGTATGATACTGTACTGTACATTACTGCACGAAAAATGGTCGGGGGGAGTTGGCGATATGCCTTCGCTACGTGGGAAATCTGTAATGCAATATTTTCTCTGCGAAACATGAATATGTGTATTTACGGTGTTAATGTGTTGCTAAGGCCTCATGATTCCTTCACGGGACTGCGGAGTGAACTGTACCTTGAATCGCTGTACTGTGAACACAGTCACACCGCAGTCGTTGACCCAATCGGACCTTTGAGAGGTTAAATGCTCTTATTTTTGGATAGGTCGTAGGCCCTAATTGAAATTGGCTCTAATTGCCGATAAGCACTATTTACACGTATCTCGGCAACTCGAATTCTGCAGACAATGTGCTGTCAAAGTGCCCACGGAGCGCCATAGTGTGGCGATGCCCCTATGCCCCATATGGTACCCACGGGGGGGCCCGTCCTTTATTTCAAACACACTACCACCCTTCCCCCCTACCTCTCCATCCTGTCGCCCCTTTTTCCTAACCATCAACCGACCGCCCCCTTCACCCTTCCCGCCGCAACCTCCCCATCCCCTCCACAACCTCCTCACATCATCCTTGTTCTTACCTCTCTCAAACTCGTTTCTACTCTTCCCATCCGTCCCTTACCGACTTCTTGTCGTGTACCTCGTTTCCTTTCGTCGCAACCCTTACTCAACACTCCCCTGGCCGCTTATCCCCTCTAATCATAGTCTTGTTAAAATATCCAAATACCATCACAGCCTTCCGAATCAATTTGTTAACTTTTGGCTTTCATCTTCAGTCTTCAACATATCTGCATCCCCAAACATCGCTCCTGCATTCTTTTCGTCACCCTAATTGCTGAATTCCCTTTGGTCCAACCAACAAACCTTGGCCATTCCGGACACAAACACCCTTCCAACAATGGATGAGGATGAGGATGATGTCCCCACATGTCCTCTGTGTCTTGAGGAGCTCGATGCCACCGACCGCGCCGTCAAGGCTTGTCAATGTGGTTATCAAGTATGTCTCTGGTGTCTCCACCATATCCGAGAACAACACTCCGCTAGATGCCCCGCATGTCGTACCCCCTACGAAGAGCAAAACTTTAAGTTCACAGAGGTAAATCCGGAGGAAGCCGCAAAAGAAGCTAAAGAGAGGGCCACCGCCAAGAAAGAGAAAGAGCGTCGCGAAAAGCTCAAGGAGATTGAAAAGGAACGCGCGCGTGCCGTCGCCGTATCGCAACAAAAGGCGAAAAGCAATCTCAAACATGCTCGCATCCTTCAACGTAACCTTGTGTATGTAATCGGTCTTAGTCTTACTCTTGCACGGGAAGAGGTTATGAGGAGGGCTGATATGTTTGGCAAATTTGGTCGCTTGCTTCGCATATTGATCAATCGTTCTCATCCGTTCAACGCTGATGCACCCGGAGGTCCCAGCATATCCGCCTATGTTCAGTACTACCGCGATTCAGATGCCTCTGCCGCTGTTCGAGCCATGAACAATGCTGTGTTTGATGGTCGCGAAATTCGTTGCGCCATAGCCACTACAAAGTATTGCGACGTGTTTGTCAAGAACATCAATTCCTCGGACCCGGCTGCAGCTCATCATTGTGGCAATCAATATTGCATGTACTATCATTCCATATCCCCCTGACTCCGTGTTGACAAGAGAAGAAGTTCTCGCTCGCCAGCTAGGGCCCCCTCCACCGGCACATCTATTTATTGGAGATCCCCGTCGTCAACATCTTCCTCCGCTCAACTTTCATCGCTCGGCATCACCGCCCTCCTCTGTTCCTAATGCGTCGAATCCTGCTTCCGCTCTTCCTACTTCCTCATCCTCCGTTCACAATCGTGTCGTTGGTGGTCGGCCACAAACCACGCTTTCGTCCGGTGCTTCGGCACCAGTTTCATTGTCTCAAACAGCTCTACCGCACATATCCGTTCCAATCCCTAGCGCTGGTATTCCTACCCCCTCACTGCCGATCTCCATTCCTGCTGCAAATGGAGCCTCGACATACGAAAATTCTCATCAATCTCCGATGGCGTCTTCCCCACGCTTGCGCTCCATGCCGATTTCAGAACCGGGGAGGAAAAAGGCTATTTCACCGCCAGCACCTTCTCCATCTCGATCTCCTCAAGGCACCCCTCCTGGCTCCCCACCTGCTTCGCGTCGACAACCTCCAAGACATAATAGATCGCCATTGACTGGAGGGCCTGGTGGTCCTGCGACAGCTGCTGCAGGAGCCGTTGGAAATCCCAACGGAGTATCTGGACCATCAGCAACTCAGTCATTTTATTCTGCTCCTGCGGGTTCACCACCACTGCCCTCTAACGCGGCGTGGGCTTCCTCGCAGCAAGGGAGAAGTTCATCGAGGTCTCCACGGAGAGGTGCTGTGAATCCTCTTGAGGATTCTACGCGGGGTAGACCTAGGATTCAAGGTCGGCGAGGAAGGGAGAATGCGCCACCCGGATTCGAGGACTCCTCTCTGTCGAATATACCATCGATGCCTTCAAGACCACCAGGGTTTGACAGTCCTGCACCCAATCCCGGCAAGCGATCACCAGGGAAGTCGGACGTGAATAGATCGCACGCTTCCACCAATGTCATGCCAGGGTCAGCACCTCCTGGCTTTGGTCCTGGTCCATCGAGCCCGAGGGCTTTGTCGACAGGTAACTCCGGACTAACAGATGTCGCCGTGGCGTGGGCTCAGGAGGCTTCGACAGACGAAGTATTTTCAACGAGCGACAGACGTTCCAGACGATCAGTAGGAAAGGCGGCGCAAAAGACAGCACCGGGACCGCAGGGGGACATTGACTCCAGGTCAGAGCTTGCTCAAGTGCTTGCAAAGATTGGAGGGGACCTTGGAGTTTCGAGTGAGTTTCAAAATGTCACATTTCCCGGTCCCCCAGAGAGCCCTGTCCCGACTCCTGTTACCGAGACGGATCGGCCAGCACAGCCCGCATTGGGGTCTTTATTTGGAACGCAGGGATTCCAGCAGTCTTTAACAGCATCCAGTAAGTCGAAACCAGCGGGGATGGACCAAAGTCAAAATCAGAATCAAACTCCGGCATTTCGTTCTGCTCTGAAGTCACCATTTGGAAGAGGTGGCGGAAGTCCACCCAGGCCGGAGGTTACTACCACGAGAAGAAATAATTCAAGGTTTGGATTCGCGAGGCAAGATGCGCAGCAATGGAAGGGAGCCCCCGTCGCGGCCGCGATTCCGACTGCAAAGGCACCGGCAGTTTCTAACATGGAGAAAGCCTCCCCTTTTTCAATGGTGACGAAACTGGACAACAAAGCGTCCTCATCTAGTTTGAATGTGATGCGAACTGAGCCCCAAATGTTTAACGAGGTAACTAGGAGCGTTGCCAAGACTTCAACATCTGCCCCCATGGTGCAACCTGTGTCTCGACAATCTCGCTCACGATTTGATTTTGTTGACCGTCCTGCGTCTCAGAAGAAATCGGAAAACCTTGCGTCGACAATTCTGAACAGCGCAATTGGCCAGGCGAATGCCGCAGCTGAGGTGGACCCCTCGAGTGATGCGTTTGGCGCTTCTTTCGCGAACTTATCAACAGCAGAGAAACTTGCTTCTATTTTTAGTTCCGCGCAGTCATCATCGGCCCGACTTCCTCCGATGCCGATTGATGGAGCGGCAGCCGAGCCAGTCCCAAGCCCACATAGCGACCGAGCAGCAGCACCGATCGTATCCAAACCGGTCAAGAGAACTGGTCAAGAACTGTTGGCAGGAACAGCAGCTATGCCGTTGAGTGCCAAGGAACAAACAACGAGAACCAGCCATGTACCCACACGCCCTGCACAGTTTGCACCGCCGGGTTTTAGGGAGGCCACGCCTGGCATTTCGCCGGAGTCCACAGCAGTCGACGTTATCCAGACGTTGACTTCCTCGGGCGTGGCTACCAACGTGGTATCTGGCGTATCGAAAGTAGCGAACCAAGAGAAAGTGGAGTCAGCTGTACCGATTGATGACGCGATAAGCTCGGGAAATGAGAGCTTTGAAGAAGACAGGAAACGGAGCCGGGCACAAAGGAGGAGGGACAAAAAAGCTCGTCAACTGAAAGAGGCTGCAGAGAGGAAAACGACAGACCCAAAAGCCTTCAAAACTTTCGCAGGCTCACGTATCGAATGGAGAGGGCGTTGGTAACGTTGTTGACAAATCGGACATGGTCCGTGATTCCGAACTTACAGAGATCAAGTACGCCACTCCGGGTCAGATCTTGGTCAAACCCAAAGAGTCTCCAAAGCAGCTAAAGCCCGTGAAGTTATCAGATGACCCCGGGCGTTTCATGTCTGTATCGGAATTGGAGAGGGAAGTGGAGGCAGCTATGGTACGAGAGGCTCAGCTGAGAGACAGGCTTCAAGAGCTTCAGCGCAAAATCCAAAGCTACGATAACATCCGCACTTAAAATTTACGGATGTAACATTCGGACGTTTACAATATACGCATCGCTCTAAGCAACCTTCGTGACCCGTCTACAGGTGCACTTCGACTAAACCACAGGAGCGCAGTAATTGACAGTACCACTAGGCTTCAGAGGGAATGGAGATTACCTCCGAAAAAACAGGCACGGTAACTGAGTTAGTTGTTTTTCTTCAGTGTGGAGAGATGATAGTCCACTTCCGTTAAAGAATGAGCATACGAAAAAGCAAACTTGTACAAGTATAACGTCCAGGAATCACTTCAGCTATTATGCAGTCCCGATTCCAACTGCAGTGGTCAACAAGCACTTTCGTGCAGTGTTAGAAAACTTGATTGTTGCCTCCCGAAAAGACCGTGAGGCTCGTCGCTTGGCGGCCACTGCTTCAGCGGAGTCTTCCCTGCGTGCTGATGGGTTATCAAACCCAAAAACAGATCCAGCCTGAGACACTGCACGTCCGAACTCATGAATAGCATGTCTCATCTCTGGATTATTTCCTGACTCAAGTAGTAAACCGCGCCCAAGGTGTCCAAAGGTCGAGTCTACCCAGTCAAATTTGACATGAAACAGGGGCAATAGCGCGTCTGCGGCTGGGTCCAAATTTGTCATGTGTGCGGAGCCGCTCGCGACGGCGTTAAAGATTGCTTTCAGAAACTCAAGCAGTGCTGAATTCACAATGTTTTTGCTTGGGCCCTGGGTCGGATCTAATACTCTTGACCTAGCGAGCGATGCTATTGCCTCGAGTGTTCTCATTTCTGATGAGCTATCTACAGTTTGTCTCCTGAGATCAATCGTTCCAAGTATTCTCCCGCAGAAATCCGGTGGAAGCATCACTAACTTATTCGGATGTTGACAAACTACAGATGCTGTCAATCTGTAGAAGCAAGCACCAATGGAAGGCAGTTCCAACGCGGATTCGTTAATTATAGGGAACAGCGCAGATAGACCATAGTAGGAAGCATCTGCCGTATCAAGGTCTGTACCCTCATCAACAATTTCACTCAATAACGATATAATTTCTTCGATGTCACTCGCCAATTCCTCAACGGGTGTATCTCCAAGAAAATTTAACACAATCTCACAGTGGAGTTTGACAATCGAAATCGCGTTCGTTATTAAGTCGTAAGATTTTAACTCCCCCAAGATCGATAGACATGTTGACACAAGATCGTGACCAAGCATAACCAGTGAACGACAAACGTCAGGGCGCGTCTTTCCAAATACGCTGGCGCATTTGCAGCGGTCCGTGGGGCGCTTGAATTGACAGCAATAAGGCGTCACGTGTTTGGGGCCACTGTTTTCACACTGAGCCGCGCCACGGAGTAGGTTGATTGTCGCTATCGCCCTGTCAGCTGCATTAGCAGATACATCCCTTTGGTCTGCAAGGAACTGTAAGGAGTTGTAAGCCGGGATCAATAGACCCTCGGCCACAACATCGCCCAGGACCATTGTGAGGGATTTTCCAACACGATGAACGGCCTCCGCCGGAAGCGTCTGATAGGCCTGAGAGCCTGCCCGAAGCAAAGTCTGCCACGTCGGCGAATTGCGTACATCAGCATAGTTTGATGCGCCAGAGGCCATGGTAAAAAGCAAGGATGCCGCCGCTTCGGCAACTCACCTTCAAATCCACGTTGAGAAATACCCTCCATGGCTTTGTTGAAGCAGCCATTCCTCCCGTTCGCCAAGAGAACACTCCCACCAACAGCGGCAATGTTCCTGCCGCCGTGCTTGTGATCACAGGCACGAGGTACGTTCCCGCGACCCTGTTGAGCGCCTCCAATATCGCAGTGCCTACGCGAGGTGACGCCTCATCACAGTGCGGTCCTTTTCTCTCCAGTAAATTAGTTTCACGCTGGGCAACCTCGAATAAAGCGGAGAGTAGTATCTGCGCATATTGAGGAGGCTTTTCGCAGCCATTTGGTACGTTTCATCTTGAGAGGTTGGCAAAAACTGTATTGGCACCGTTGGATGTTCGCCTTTTGCCTCGTCCGCAAGCACAGCAGCAGCAAATCGTACAAGAAAGTACAAATCCTCCTGAAAAAAGTCCAGAGGTACATTGCTTGCTGTGTGCCAATCGCCACTGGAACACACTATCTGCCGACTGTAATAACGACTGCGAAATTGCCGGGGCAATCTTTCCAAGCACAAATCTAGACAGAATTGCTGCAACTGCCAACCTCGAATCAGCAATGGACATATCCTCAAATCCAAAGTCCTCTTCAATGTCCCCGTTCTGGGCGCTGGCTACAAAATCAGCCGTGTGATCGCCCATGCTGCGTAAAGACATCCGTGTAAAATGCACGACAACTTGTCCAATAGGCTCCGCCAGCGGATGTTCCGTCGGTTGTGTTCCATCATCCCCCTGTAAAGCGAGGTTCGCCCAAGTTTCCAACAGCATATCTGCGACATCCATAGAAAACATATCTTCATCATCATCAGGTCGCGCCAGTCGAGCGGCAGCGCAGTCCAGCTCTTGACACGTATCCCTCGCAAACGTGTCCATGTAACTTGCGCCCAACTATCCACACTCGTCCACCCATGCGCACATGAGACTCTTCTCCAAACCTCCGCATACGCTAACCGAATAACGCCCATAGGTGAAGAACTCCATCGCTGCTCATTCATACTGTCGAGTAACAACGTTAGCACTTCCCTTGCTGCTGTCCCATTGCCGTAACTCGCTCGACTTATTGCACCTATCGCTGTTATGATCTGTGTCGCCTTGGCGATCACTTCTGCATCATCTCCGTTCTGCATACCACTATGCATTCTAGAAATCGTGAAACATAATCTCAAAAGCGCAGGTACTTGCTCAACAACCACTGACCAACCGGGCTTTGCAAATGAATTTATCACCACCACCTCCAAATTTTCCGACCCCGTCAGACCCATGTCCGCGTAGACGTCTAAAGAAGCCTCTGCTACCGGTTGATGATTTTCCAATTGAGTAAAATCGGTAGCCAAGACGCGAAACAGTTGACAGGGCTGGCAAAGCGCGGATTCAAACTCCCGCGACATCATCGGTGGGTGGGTGGGGGACGTGACCAAGACGGATATCGCAGCAATAGCAGAGTGAAAAGTTGACCAGATGTCCGTTGGGTTGAGCAAATTGCGCCGCGCTTGGATCAGCATCTCCCTCTGCAGTAAAGGAGCAGTTTGAGATATTGCCGGGGCCATAAATTCCTCCGCCAATAGCTCGCCAAGCTCGCATGCAGCAGTGGCCGAATATGCAGCGGTGGGGGCGGAGGCGGCGGCGGTTTCACAAACCAAATTGATAAAACGATCAAGATCTTGTTGCTGTTCTTCCAAGTAGGCGTTTCGTGTGAGAGAGGCGACGGTACGTAACAGGGCCTTGCGCTCTAACGATGTCCAGGTTGGGTGAGAATGACAGTGCTGACGAGGCGAAAGCGTAGGGAAGAGGGCCCGTAACGTTGTTGTGGTGGTAGAGATAACCACTGGACGGCGGAAGCGGTGCGTATGGCTTGGGCAGCGTGGAATCGTGAGACAGCCGAGTTGGTATTCTCCGCCAACATAGATGGCGACAGGGATGACATCAAGGCGTGACGTTAGATGGTTAAGAGTACTCTCTGCAGCGGCGCGAGTGGAGGGAACTTGGACTTGTTGACAGGCTTGCTCGAAGGCTGCGACGATGGACAAATCTGGATTAGCCATTCGCGAAATGGACGGGACGGAATGGCGAGGACGGCAGAGATAAGAAATTTGCCTGGATTAGGATTAAGGTGAGGAGTGGATGACGATGTGAGTTAGCTGCTGTGACGCCGGTGACGGTAAATTCGGCGGGCTGCGAAATGTGACGGAAACAGGAAAATATTGGTAGCGCACGGTGTGATCAACGTAAATATAAAACACACTTAGGCAGTCGGCGACACACGACGCAAGACCGAGCGGTTCTGGCAAGGCGCGAACTTTTCAAGTCTTGAGAAAGTGGCAAAAAAAGCGTGACGAAATAGCTGAAACAACTTGAGAGAAAAACGTTAAAAACCCAAGCAAGGTGAGATACAAGCGAGATGGTTCAAGTCTGGCGCCAACGCGCTGAGATGTGGGATGCTGCATTCCAATTAGTAGCAGGGGGGTAAACTTTCGAACCGATGAAACCTTGTTAAACGGATAAAGTATGACGTCGTACAGTATTATGGGTCAATATCCATCCGCATTGTCACAAAGAAAACATGTCGACACTGCAAAAAACTTGTTTCGCCTAAAAAAATCAAACAAAAATTATGCACCAGCTGTAAATGGATAACAGCATTTCTCTCCTATTCCGCCTCAGATTCACGTGGGCCGATCACTGCCGCTCAGTAAATTCATGCCCCAATGTGCCCATAGTGGAAGGGACCGCACTTGATGCAACTTGATCCAATTTCAACGGCCATTCAGATCCATATCGAATTGGTTCATCCAATTCCATTTCAGTGATTCAACTATACCCGACTGCCAGGACTTTAGCTTCGCCGTGTAATGATCCACCATTGTTCCACGCTTGCCGTATTTTCCTCGCTCTCCCAGGTTGCCGAGCGTAAGAACAAGCATCAAACCGCTTCTGCGTAACCTATTTCCAACTTACAAACAACCGCCGTAATCATCATCATCATCAATCGTCATCCGTCGTCATCCGTCATCAACTGTTATTACCGAGCCAACCTCACAACCTCCCCTTCTAATCATCACCATATCAGATATGTCCTTCCCCATGCTTCGCTTCACCACTCGCCTCATGTCACACGTTTCCAACCCCCGTAAACTAAATCCTCCTTTACCCCCTGACCCAGCACCAACTCCGCTGGCGACTCTCTCCTCCCTCCTTCGCTTCGGAGCTGCCGCCTATCTCATTCAGGTCTACATCTGCAACACCACCATGGTACGCATTTCATACTTACTCCCATACCCCCTTCAACATTTCATCACCATCTCCCTTGACAGCTGTCTAACATTCATTACTCAGAGTGTTGGCCCATCTATGAATCCACACTCAACTCCCGTGGCGATGTTCTTTCATTGAATATCTCACCCCTCGGTTTTCCAAACTCCACGCTGGCGACGTTGTTGTGGCCACCAAGCCTACCAATCCCAAAATTTCCATTCTAAAACGCATTCGCGGCATGCCCGGTGAGACCATATGGGTGCACCCTGCACAATCGACTCATCCCGTTGAAATCACTGTTCCACAGGGGCATGTTTGGCTTGAGGGTGATAATCGTGCTCAATCCACAGACTCGAGGCATTACGGTCCCGTTCCTCTCGCCCTTGTACGGGGACGTGCTAGATTTCGTTTCTGGCCCCCTTCCCAGGCCTGTGTCATACGATCCCAGGTTATCGATCATACAGAGGAGGCTCGCAAGGCAGAACGAAACGAAGCGATCCGACGAAACAAGCAAAAGCAAAGGTGATTGACGAGGCCAATGTGCCAAATAAAGTGGGTTGAGAGCGTCTTTAACTCTTATATTCCGGTCAAGCTGCTGTAGACATTTCAACACGAACAAACGGCAAAGAGTGTATGGCAGGTAGCTGGTCTTGTTTCTTTTGAATGGTTGAGTGGTGTGCGACTGGATGGACATCAACCACCATGGAGGGTAGAAATGAAGGCGATGTGGTCACGGGGACGGAGGGTGTAGCTGGTAGTTTCCTCGAGTTCCCAGTCAACCTCATTAACGAGGACGAGGACTCCTGGGCGGAGGCGGTCTCCATCAACAAAGAGGTCGTGACGGTGAGTGATGAGAGTATTTCGAACCCACATGATGAGTTGGCCTAGAGTTGTGACAGAGGATGGTGGAGTGACGGAGAGTTTCTTTTGATCGTCGAAAAGAGCTTCAAGTCCACCACTATGAAAAGCATGAGGTAAAGAAAGAGAGGTTTCGGTTAGTACGAGTGGAGTGGGTGCAGTAGGAGATGGTGGGTAACTTGAGCTGAGTTTGTGAGGGAGAAGGGGGGTAGCGGCGAAAAGAGAGAAAGCGGTTGTTCAACGGGTGCAGGGGTGGTAATCAGGCTTAACGAAATTTACGGGTGGACTGAGTTGAGTGGGGAGTTTGCGCGATATGACATACCTGAACTCAAGTGTCAAAGAAGTCATAGCTGTGCGAAATGGGTGGTCAACAAACTTTTCTTTGTGGAAGTGCTAAGGCGGGGAGAAAGTTGAGGTGGCAACAGGGGGGAGAGGAAGTTTGGCGGCGGGGAGTCAGATAGGGTTGGTCGGGACGCGGATGGAGGGGTGCTGTTGTCTAGCGAATGGGCCAGCGCAGCGCAGGGCGTTTTGTACAGTGGGAGACGGGGAGGCTGCTATTATTCGATTCCGAGTGTGGTACGGGTGCACAGTCGACCTGCATCGCCTGAGGGCTCGGTTATGCAACTTTCATGAGGCCGTATGTTGTGTCTGGGCCTTGAATAAGTTTTTTTTTGTTTTTTCTCGGGAGATGAATTGATGAAACAGGGACATGAGACAGGTCCGACTATTGTACTGTACTTTACTGTACAATAGTACAAAATCCGTCGGATGTTTTTCTCTTTTTCGGTTTTCAATTTTCGAGACAGATTTCTGGACCATTAATTGCGGTTTAAAAACTACAATGTACAGTACTGTGCAGTACAGTACAGTACAGTGAGCAACGGCTACGCGGCGTTTGAAAGAGTATAACCCTAAATCAATACGCAAATGGAATGACTAATTAGGAAGTTTTGCTTCCGATTGTTCTCATCTCATGGCAAATTTGGCAAGTTGCTTGGTGGAACCATATTGATGCGGTTGTGGTTTGTTGCGGTGTTTCAAAGTTGACTGGGAGAAACAATTTTTAAGCGAATTTGGGTGTTATTGTGAAATACTGTACACAATTAGACATCAGTTTGAAAGTGATCATATTTATAATTGCTGATCTATGGCATTACAAATGCTGTACTGTACTCGCTGTACCTCCCAACAGTGCATTCCATACTGTACATTACTATAATTTCTCTCTAATTCATGCTGCAAAACTACAATTAGTTTAATTACCAAATACTCACTCGAATTTCCGACTTTTCATTCTTTATATTATTTCAAATTTGTTGTTCCACAGTAAGCATTAAAGAGTAATATGTAAAACCATTAAGTAATTGCACAGTTTGTCTTGCGGCCATGCAGCAACCGAATTTTTCTCCCGCCAAATTTGCCATCGCCCGAAACACCAAGCCATTTCAAGAAGCATACATGCCGGTGCATCCCACCCTGTCCCTGTGCCACTTCAAAGGCATCACATAAGCACTCCAACCACCCGTATTACGTTCGCCTCTCCAAAGTCCCTATCCCCGCTTCCAAAACTCCCTCCCTCTCCATCACTCCCCATCCCCCAAACCCTCACTATGCACGCCCGCACTGGATCCCAACTCCTGGAACAACTCCGCAAGACAGCCTGGCTTCCACCCTACAACGAGTCTGCACTTCGCCAAATCGCCGCCGAAATCAAGGAACTGCTCGAGCCGTTCATTAAAATCATCGATGCGAATCGCGCACAACTCCAAACAAATCCTTCCATCACCGCTCCGGTCGTCGTGTACTACCGCTCCATTCAACGAAACAAACGCTGCGCTCTGGCCTACTTGTACAATCGCCTCGCTCGAATCATCGCTTTCCGCTGGCAGGCAGGTACAGGCGCTGCTGCACGGTTGGGCGATAATGTATCGGGAGGGGAGCGATTATTTTTGCAAGGCTATAATCGCTTGTTGGGTGAATATTGTGATAGTGTTAATTTGGACTTGACCGCAGATGTCGCTCCGCCAAAGGATCTGTTTATAGAGGTTCGAGTCGTTAGGGACTGTGGTAGGGTCTTGACAGATACGGGTGTCGTGCATTTGAAGCCAGGGACCGCGCATTTTCTCAAGAGGGAATACGTCGAGCATCTGATTCGTCAAGGTGCCCTGCAACACATCGTGTGACAATGGCAAACCCAAGTCGACCTTTATGTAAAACAGCAACTGCCAGGTATTATTGTTCAAGAAAGAAACGCACGTTTTGTAAGAGATTAGTTGTCGTCGACTCGGCATAAGCCTACCAATGCAAAGCCTATTGCTCCCTGCATTCTGGGTACATCTCCAGCTTTGATTCAAATAATTCCAAAGCAAAGCGATAAAGCAGCCAATCCGCAGCTTCCGCCTTTAAAGCGGCGGTCCTTACCCGTTTGCCCACCTTATCGACCCAGTTCTGCGTGTTGCCGCGATAATTGTGGCGACTTTTCACAACCCTTCTCACATCGAGGCCGACCGTGCCCAGCTTCCCCTTTCTCCCACACGCAATCCTCAATATTCTATCCAAGACACAGACACTCTCCTGATAGCGTTCCACAATGCCGACAAAGAAGAAGCGGTGCTGCAAGTTGCGTTTGGCGGCGCGTAACGCGGCACGTGCTGCGAAATTATCGACGTCGACAAAACGTGCGCGCAAGTCGACGGCAACCTCACTATGCGTTGTATCCGTTGCCAGTCGTTTAGTCATGTAATTTCGATTACGTTCGATGAGATATTTGGCTAGTGTGTGTTTGTTAATGTTGTCGTGTGGCTCAAAGTGTATAAAATGGGAGACCTTGCGACGAAGGGGATGACGGACAAATGTAAAGTAACGGACGTCACGATGCGGAAAGAGGGAATGGGCGCCGACGAATTGATGACCCATGACAAAGTCGAGGGTTTGACGGGCGGAGGAGGGGAGAGTGGTGAGGATGTCTAGGTTGCAGTCGATGGAGTTGTTTGGTTTGAGACGGTTGAACCAGAGGGATTGAAAGGGGGTGTCGCCGAGGGTGGGATGGCACGTGTGGTGGAGATTGAGGGAGTTTTGATTTGAGAATGAAAAAAGGGCGTTCTTTAGGTTGTTGCCGGCGGTTTTGTGAAGGTGAAGAAAGATGTAGAGAGGGGGATAGGAGGGGTTGTCAGGGCAAGTGTGCGGGATTTTTTCTTCAGGTAGTGTATGGAGGGTGGGATTGAGCTGGATGGGAGGGGGAGATGTAATGTTGTTGACGAATGCGGTGATGAGCAAGACGGAGAGAAAGAGGGAGGGGAGAAGGGAAGGGGCACAGGATGGGAAGAAGAGGGGACGGTGGTGGCGGGGGTTGACCGGGAATTGAGATGGGTGCATAACTGAGAGGTGCGTTGGGACTCGGGCAGACTGCGGTGATGTCAGCGGATGGATTTTGGGTTTGGGTACGAGAGTGACGGCTGCAACTGCAAGTCGACCCTGAGCATGATTGGTATCAGTAATGCATTGTTCAACGTGATATTGTCGCGGCTGGGACATGATTGCTGATTCAGTGATTCATTGCATTCTCAATCGACAGCACTGTGTTGTACAGTGCTGTACAGTACAGGTACAGCTACAGGTACAGATACGTACATTTGCGGCATGCCGAGGTTCAACGCGGCATACAGCACGGTACAGTACAGTACAGTGCCGCACTTTGCAACAACAATGGAGACAAACAAAACTCGCGCAACGTACAGTACACTATAGTGTAAGCAATAACTTACCGGTTACCATTCTGTATTACTGTAAGCATTGGCCGCAGTCAATCCAACATGCCAACACTCCCGAGGGGAATCACAGTTCCACTCCATTCGGGCTTACCCACCCTCTACATGCGCCCTACCCCCCTACCAATCCGCTACCAGTTCCACAGCCCCACCCCAGTCCTTCATCAACCACCACCATGCAATCCGACTCAAGCCTCAACCCCACCAGCACTCCTACCGAGGCTGAACTTTCCACAGCCACCCCAACCGAGCTGTTACTCCTCGCCTCTCGTCTAGGACGCACAGATCTCGCCGTCTCAGCTCTTCGTTCAGGCGCTCCTGTCAATCCGCCCGGCACCACCCGCTCCACCATTCTCTTTCCCTAGGCCACATTGACGTAACCCGTGCACTTCTAGCCGCTGGAGCACGTCTATCGTCAAGAGATGCTTCACGTCAAACTCCTATCGACCTTGCCCAACATTCCCCGCCCTTGCGTCACACCCTGGCCACACATGTGTGTCAACGCGCTGCTGCGGGGGATGTCGCTGCGGTGAGGGATGCTGCGGATGCGGGGTGGGATTTGTGTGCCCCGGATATTCCAGAGTTGGGCAATACTCCATTGCATTGGGCCGCTAGTTTCGGCCAGCGCCATGTCGTTGGATTGTTGATCGATTCTGGAGTCCCTCCGGATGTTGTCAATGCAAAGGGGAGACTCCGTTGATGGATGCTGCCAAGGGGGGTTTGTGAACGTTGTTCGCTTATTGATGGCTAAGGGCGCGGATACTGCTTTGAGCAACAAGGAGGGACAGACGGCGGCTAGTTTGGCAAGGGGGGATGAGGTCCTTGGTGTCTTACTGAGGGGTAGTGATGTTGTGCCTGAAGCGGCGCATCAGCCAGTTGAGGAACCCACAACTCCTTATTTTGTCCCAGGGGAAAGGATTGGGAGAGTCGAGGACCCCGGCTGGGGCGGGTTGCTTTGGCCAAAGGTTAGGAGGTTTGTTGAGGTACCGGGTGGGTTTAATGTCCCGCCGGAGATTGTTGTGTCGGTGGAGGGTAGGTGCATTGGCGTGGGTAGGTCGTTTGTAGCCTGGCTGGCCGAGCTGTTCGGCGATGACTATGTTGTTCGGTTGGTTGGCGGAGGTGGAGGTGGCTTGGGGGAGCCCATAGCGTTTAAAGCCACTTTCTTTGTTAGGTGGGATGAGTATGGAGTAGAAGGAGGTGATGAGGCCTACAGGTTGACCGTTAGAGATTACGGAGTGGATATTGTTGGCGGTGGGTTACCAGGTGTCTTCTATGGATGCTCCACCTTTGTTAATGTCCTACGGTTGAGGATGGAGCAAAGTGCCCATGGGTTTGCACCACTGGTTTTGCCCACGTTTAGCATCACGGATTGGCCAACAGTGAGGAGGAGGGGGCTGTACTTGGATGTGTCGGGGAGGAGACTGCCGAGTCTAGACACTTTGAAGAGGATTGTAAGTTTTATGGCAAAGGATATGAAGATGAATCAGTTGCAGTTGAATGTTGGCGACAACTTTGAGTGGTTGGAAGGGTTGAAGAGGAAAACATCCTTGCGTCACGAGAATTTTTTGGCCCTGGAGGAGATTTGCAGGAATAATTTCGTCGAACTAATCCCAGTCATCGGTTCCAAGCAAGTCCCGGAAACTACATTGGACAACTTGCATATCAACTCAAATTCAGAGGACTTTGTAGGAGAAGCTCCAAAGGAGGTGCTGGGGCGTGAATTAATGTACGACGAGTTTCTCCCATTGTTTCATAGTGAACAGGTCAACTTAGGTGAGCTGTCGCACAGAGCGAAATGCGACTTTTCCGACTTTGAGCAACTTCGGTCAGCTGTCAAGTCTGTGCGGTCTCGAGGAAAGCGCACCACTCATGTCTTTGCCGAGAAGCTCGTGGACGCGATCCATGATGCAGTGTCGAAGCCCGGTCTGCTTGCGGAGCTCCCAACTCGTTGCATCATGTTACTTGAATTGAAAGACGGAAAGGAAGGGAACTTTAGGAATAATTGCCGGACTATGCGTCAGTATGGCCTATCTTTTACAGTTGCACCTCCTCGTGTCTTGAAGGCTCTCTGGCCGGAAGGACGTCTGCTTCCCGTGACCTTTCTTGCACCATTGTAGACGTAGCAGTTGAACAGGGAGCCGCAGGAGTCCTTCTTAGGGACACAAGTGGTATCAGCGAAGGTGCTCCGCTGGTTTTCCTTTTCCAGTCCTTAGTTGTGTTCGCTGGTGCAGCATGGAATTCCAAGGAGATAGTCAAAGATGGATCCCTCGTATCTGACGATGTTCTCTCTAAGCTATTCGATATGTACATATTTCGGGACCCCGTTGCAAAAGGTATGCTGGGCCATATCAGTGTATCCCTTGGAGATCTTCATCAGACTGCAGGTGATCGAAGCGGGACAGCGTTGTATAATATTTTAGCCCGGCCTGGTAGTGACCTACAAACGGCGGTGAACTCGATGACATACCTCGGACTCAGAAAAGCGACTAAAAGAGCTGACAAAATTGAAAACGCTTTGTCCTCGTATCATGGCAATGCGGATGCAACCGATGTGCAAGAGTTGCGTATGGCAGCGATATTCCTGGGAGTGGCTGCTAGAATTGGAGCCTACTTGTATTCAATTTCGTCGGCGACATCGATGGACTCGAACAAAGCGATCCCGGAAACCGGGTTTGGTATTGAATCGCTTCCAGACGGGCGCCGCAGCGACTTGTGCAATGCATTGCTGCAAGGAATTGAGCTCATGCGAACGGCGTGGTTGGCAAGGTATCATGAAGACGGCTTCACAGACACTGTGCAGATCATCTCAGGTGAGACTCTTAGCCAGCTGTCGAGAGGTATGCCCTACGAACGATTCTTGGAAGATCGAAAAGCATCAGGGTGGGTTCCGAGTGATGACTCACGACCGTAGCAGGCCAATTCGCCGTGTAGGAATTACGGGCTATCGCCCTTTTACGTTAGTACTAGTCAACATCACGGAGTCGCCCGATTCGAAGAGAAGGGGTTGGCAATTTGTCGAGAAACTCCTCGATGTCTCTAGTGTAGGTATCCTGCTGAGAAAGACTCGGGTGCAGTACAAGAGGGGGCATTGAAGGAACTTGGGTTTTCCACGATTGATCCGCATTTAATTGTTGCGGTTGATTTCTGAGGTCT
>NADL03000248.1:0-39470 GCA_002205965.3 Kappaphycus alvarezii
GATGCAGTTGTACAAACCAATATCATAACTAGAAACCACATACGTATGATGGAATCACATAACTGATTTTTGGATGCAGTGTACAAACCAATCATAACTAGAAACCACATACAATGATGAATCACATAACTGATTTTTGGATGCAGTGTACAAACCAATCATAACTAGAAACCATACATATGAAATCACATAACTGATTTTTGGATGCAGCTGGATAAAACCCGTATATCATAACTAGAAACCTCATACATGATGAAATCACATAACTGATTTTTGGATGCAGCTGGATAAAACCCGTAATCATAACTAGAAACCTCATACATATGATGAAATCACATAACCGATTTTTGGATGCAGCTGGATAAAACCCGTAATCATAACTAGAATCCTCATACATAATATAAATCAAATACCTCTTTCTAGCAGTCATGACAGTATTGCCATAATTGATTCCTACTGTACAAACTCAGTATAGTAAGGAGTACAGTACTTGGTATATTACGATGTACAGTGCGAAGTACAGTTCCTCATTTGGCACTAGTACAGTACGTGTACAACACTGCACAAAAGGTTTCTACTCTTAGCTGTACCACGTGTACATCACAACACAACTGCCACCACGTACACGTGTACATAGCTTTCCTCAGCATATCTCTCATACAGTATACTCATCATCCACTTATAGTACCCTACCCTACGTAAAATCACCCCATAAACAACATTTTGCCCTCTAAATCGCTGATCTCTCAAAATCGTACTTTCGTCCCTGGGAACTTTGGATTTCTTCCGGAATGCCTTAGCGCCACCCTTCATTCACACGTGTGCATGTGTACACGTGGAACATGCCTCATGCCTCTTATGAGGTTTGGCACCGATGTGGGGTCATGTGATCGTCTTGCCAAATCAACAACACCCCCCTCGATTACATGACCTAAGCATCGTGCAGCTCTCCGAGGCCTAGAGATTTTATGCATTTATGAATTGAATGCGACCAAGAGGCTTGGTGAGTATATCTGCTGGCATATCTGTAGAAGGTACGTGAAACAGTGAAACAATCTTTCGAGTCACAGCATCTCGGACAAAATGATATGATATGTCAATGTGCTTATTTCGCCTGTTCACTCCTTCGTTACCCGCAAACGCTATTGTACCAGCATTATCACACCCGATTGTAACTGTGCTGTCTTTCGACTTTCCCAATGCGTCTGCAAGAAGGCACCTGAGCCAAGCTGCCTCTTTGCAAGCCTCACACAGTGCAATATACTCCGCTTCGCATGTGGATTTCGCAACGACCGTTTGTCTCCTAGATGACCAACTAATAGCTCCCCCACACAGTTTGAACACATATCCACTGGTGGACTTTCTCGAGTCCAAGCAACCACCCCAGTCTGCATCGCTGAAGCCCTCTAGAGTTTGCACTGGGAGATTTCCATCTAGAACTACACCTAGTGAGAGCGTTCCTTTGATATATCTCAGAACTCGTTTGGCTGCTTGCCAGTGGTCCTCGCGAGGGTTCTCACAGTGTTGGGACAGTTTTCCCACCACATATGCAAGATCTGGACGTGACCCTACCATAAGAAACATTAAGCAGCCAATGATCTGTCGATATGGTACATCGCAATACGGGCTAGTTGACATCTCAGGGTGTAATCCTTGTTCCATCGGAGTCCTCACGGGATTGCAACTGGCCATACCAAAACGTTTCAAAATGGACTTGGCATACTCTGTCTGCGAGATATAGATCCGTCTAGGGACCCTTTTTCTACTTATTTCAAGCCCAATGCACTTTTTGGCCTCGCCTAAATCTTTCATCTCAAATCTCTTGTTCAGTTCACCTTTCATCCAGGTCACGGCTTTCAGGTCACTTCCCGCAAGAAGCAAGTCATCCACATATAGGGCAATCAGCATAACGCCTTTTTCTGATATGTTTGTATATAGACAGGCGTCACTTCTCGTAGTCTTGAAGCCAAGCGTGTGAATAAGGAAATCGTCAATCTTTTTGTGCCATTGTCGACTCGCTTGCTTAAGACCATAGATAGCCTTGAGAAGTTTGCAAACATGATTGGGCCTGGAAGAGTCAACGATACCTTCAGGCTGCTCCATATAAATATCCTCTTCTAAGTCACCGTTCAGAAAGGCCGTGACCACGTCCATTTGATGAAGCTCTAAATCGAAGTGGGCTACAATCGCCAACAACAATCGAATCGTTGTAAATTTGATCACCGGCGCAAAAGTCTCTGAGTAATCAATCCCCTCAATTTGTTGAAAGCCCCGCACAACCAGGCGACCTTTTCCCTTTTGAGTCAACGTGCCGTTATCGTCCGGCATGTCCTTTACAGTAAATACCCAGCGAGAAGTTAGAATATTGGCACCTTCCGATCGTGGACTAGTGCCCAGGTTTTGTTTTTGCGTTGGGACTCTAGCTCCTTATCAATCGCTTTCTGCCAGAACTGTGGTTGTGGTCCACCCATCGCCTCTTTAAAGGAGTTCGGTATGTTGATGTCGCCACAGGAAGGTGTGAGTAAGCTGGTTCCCACCAGGCCTGTCCACCACTGTCGGGTGGGCGTCGTGAACGAGTGGAGCGGCGAGGTTCCACATCGCCGGGACCAGCATCTTGCTCACCACTCACTTCTTCTGGTTGCAAAGTCTCATTAGTTGAGTCGGGCTCAATACCTTGACTTTGAAAGTTCTCAACCTCCGCCGGTGACCCTGTTTCAATGCCATGTTCATTATCACCATTAGATGTTTCAGACTCAATTTCGTCAGTATTGGTCACCTCCTCTGGTCTCTGAGTAATCAATCCCCTCAATTTGTTGAAAGCCCCGCACAACCAGGCGACCTTTTCCCTTTTGAATCAACGTGCCGTTATCGTCCGGCATGTCCTTTACAGTAAATACCCAGCGAGAAGTTAGAATATTGGCACCTTCCGATCGTGGCACTAGTGCCAGGTTTTGTTTTTGCGTTGGGACTCTAGCTCCTTGTCAATCGCTTTCTGGCAGAACTGTGGTTGTGGTCCACCCATCGCTTCTTTAAAAGAGTTCGGTATGTTAATGTCGCCACAGGAAGGTGTGAGTAAGCTGGTTCCCACCAGGCCTGTCCACCACTGTCGGGGTGGGCGTCGTGAACGAGTGGAGCGGCGAGGTTCCATATCACCGGGACCAGCATCTTGCTCACCACTCACTTCTTCTGGTTGCAAAGTCTCATTAGTTGAGTCGGGCTCAATACCTTGACTTTGAAAGTTCTCAACCTCCGCCGGTGACCCTGTTTCAATGCCATGCTCATTATCACCACTAGATGTTTCAGACTCAATTTCGTCAGTATTGGTCACCTCCTCTGGGTCTCTGAGTAATCAATCCCCTCAATTTGTTGAAAGCCCCGCACAACCAGGCGACCTTTTCCCTTTTGAATCAACGTGCCGTTATCGTCCGGCATGTCCTTTACAGTAAATACCCAGCGAGAAGTTAGAATATTGGCACCTTCCGATCGTGGCACTAGTGCCCAGGTTTTGTTTTTGCGTTGGGACTCTAGCTCCTTGTCAATCGCTTTCTGGCAGAACTGTGGTTGTGGTCCACCCATCGCTCTTTAAAGGAGTTCGGTATGTTAATGTCGCCACAGGAAGGTGTGAGTAAGCTGGTTCCCACCAGGCCTGTCCACCACTGTCGGGGTGGGCGTCGTGAACGAGTGGAGCGGCGAGGTTCCATATCACCGGGACCAGCATCTTGCTCACCACTCACTTCTTCTGGTTGCAAAGTCTCATTAGTTGAGTCGGGCTCAATACCTTGACTTTGAAAGTTCTCAACCTCCGCCGGTGACCCTGTTTCAATGCCATGCTCATTATCACCACTAGATGTTTCAGACTCAATTTCGTCAGTATTGGTCACCTCCTCTGGGTCTCTGAGTAATCAATCCCTCAATTTGTTGAAAGCCCCGCACAACCAGGCGACCTTTTCCCTTTGAATCAACGTGCCGTTATCGTCCGGCATGTCCTTTACAGTAAATACCAGCGAGAAGTTAGAATATTGGCACCTTCCGATCGTGGCACTAGTGCCCAGGTTTTGTTTTTGCGTTGGGACTCTAGCTCCTTGTCAATCGCTTTCTGGCAGAACTGTGGTTGTGGTCCACCCATCGCTTTTTAAAGAGTTCGGTATTTAATGTCGCCACAGGAAGGTGTGAGTAAGCTGGTTCCCACCAGGCCTGTCCACCACTGCCGGGGTGGGCGTCGTGAACGAGTGGAGCGGCGAGGTTCCATATCACCGGGACCAGCATCTTGCTCACCACTCACTTCTTCTGGTTGCAAAGTCTCATTAGTTGAGTCGGGCTCAATACCTTGACTTTGAAAGTTCTCAACCTCCGCCGGTGACCCTGTTTCAATGCCATGCTCATTATCACCACTAGATGTTTCAGACTCAATTTCGTCAGTATTGGTCACCTCCTCTGGGTCTCTGAGTAATCAATCCCCTCAATTTGTTGAAAGCCCCGCACAACCAGGCGACCTTTTCCCTTTTGAATCAACGTGCCGTTATCGTCCGGCATGTCCTTTACAGTAAATACCCAGCGAGAAGTTAGAATATTGGCACCTTCCGATCGTGGCACTAGTGCCCAGGTTTTGTTTTTGCGTTGGGTCTAGCTCCTTGTCAATCGCTTTCTGGCAGAACTGTGGTTGTGGTCCACCCATCGCTTCTTTAAAAGAGTTCGGTATGTTAATGTCGCCACAGGAAGGTGTGAGTAAGCTGGTTCCACCAGGCCTGTCCACCACTGCGGGTGGGCGTCGTGAACGAGTGGAGCGGCGAGGTTCCATATCACCGGGACCAGCATCTTGCTCACCACTCACTTCTTCTGGTTGCAAAGTCTCATTAGTTGAGTCGGGCTCAATACCTTGACTTTGAAAGTTCTCAACCTCCGCCGGTGACCCTGTTTCAATGCCATGCTCATTATCACCACTAGATGTTTCAGACTCAATTTCGTCAGTATTGGTCACTCCTCTGGGTCTCTGAGTAATCAATCCTCAATTTGTTGAAAGCCCCGCACAACCAGGCGACCTTTTCCCTTTTGAATCAACGTGCCGTTTCGTCCGGCATGTCCTTTACAGTAAATACCCAGCGAGAAGTTAGAATATTGGCACCTTCCGATCGTGGCACTAGTGCCCAGGTTTTGTTTTGCGTTGGGACTCTAGCTCCTTGTCAATCGCTTTCTGGCAGAACTGTGGTTGTGTCCACCGTCACGCTTCTTTAAAAGAGTTCGGTATGTTAATGTCGCCACAGGAAGGTGTGAGTAAGCTGGTTCCCACCAGGCCTGTCCACCACTGCCGGGGTGGGCGTCGTGAACGAGTGGAGCGGCGAGGTTCCATATCACCGGACCAGCATCTTGCTCACCACTCACTTCTTCTGGTTGCAAAGTCTCATTAGTTGAGTCGGGCTCAATACCTTGACTTTGAAAGTTCTCAACCTCCGCCGGTGACCCTGTTTCAATGCCATGCTCATTATCACCACTAGATGTTTCAGACTCAATTTCGTCAGTATTGGTCACCTCCTCTGGGTCTCTGAGTAATCAATCCCTCAATTTGTTGAAAGCCCGCACAACCAGGCGACCTTTTCCCTTTTGAATCAACGTGCCGTTATCGTCCGGCATGTCCTTTACAGTAAATACCCAGCGAGAAGTTAGAATATTGGCACCTCCGATCGTGGCACTAGTGCCCAGGTTTTTGTTTTTGCGTTGGACTCTAGCTCCTTGTCAATCGCTTTCTGGCAGAACTGTGGTTGTGGTCCACCCATCGCCTCTTTAAAAGAGTTCGGTATGTTAATGTCGCCACAGGAAGGTGTAGTAACTGGTTCCCACCAGGCCTGTCCACCACTGCCGGGGTGGCGTCGTTGAACGAGTGGAGCGGCGAGGTTCCATATCACCGGGACCAGCATCTTGCTCACCACTCACTTCTTCTGGTTGCAAAGTCTCATTAGTTGAGTCGGGCTCAATACCTTGACTTTGAAAGTTCTCAACCTCCGCCGGTGACCCTGTTTCAATGCCATGCTCATTATCACCACTAGATGTTTCAGACTCAATTTCGTCAGTATTGGTCACCTCCTCTGGGTCTCTGAGTAATCAATCCCCTCAATTTGTTGAAAGCCCCGCACAACCAGGCGACCTTTTCCCTTTTGAATCAACGTGCCGTTATCGTCCGGCATGTCCTTTACAGTAAATACCCAGCGAGAAGTTAGAATATTGGCACCTTCCGATCGTGGCACTAGTGCCCAGGTTTTGTTTTTGCGTTGGGACTCTAGCTCCTTGTCAATCGCTTTCTGGCAGAACTGTGGTTGTGGTCCACCCATCGCCTCTTTAAAAGAGTTCGGTATGTTAATGTCGCCACAGGAAGGTGTGAGTAAGCTGGTTCCCACCAGGCCTGTCCACCACTGTCGGGGTGGGCGTCGTGAACGAGTGGAGCGGCGAGGTTCCATATCACCGGGACCAGCATCTTGCTCACCACTCACTTCTTCTGGTTGCAAAGTCTCATTAGTTGAGTCGGGCTCAATACCTTGACTTTGAAAGTTCTCAACCTCCGCCGGTGACCCTGTTTCAATGCCATGCTCATTATCACCACTAGATGTTTCAGACTCAATTTCGTCAGTATTGGTCACCTCCTCTGGGTCTCTGAGTAATCAATCCCCTCAATTTGTTGAAAGCCCCGCACAACCAGGCGACCTTTTCCCTTTTGAATCAACGTGCCGTTATCGTCCGGCATGTCCTTTACAGTAAATACCCAGCGAGAAGTTAGAATATTGGCACCTTCCGATCGTGGCACTAGTGCCCAGGTTTTGTTTTTGCGTTGGGACTCTAGCTCCTTGTCAATCGCTTTCTGGCAGAACTGTGGTTGTGGTCCACCCATCGCCTCTTTAAAAGAGTTCGGTATGTTAATGTCGCCACAGGAAGGTGTGAGTAAGCTGGTTCCCACCAGGCCTGTCCACCACTGTCGGGGTGGGCGTCGTGAACGAGTGGAGCGGCGAGGTTCCATATCACCGGGACCAGCATCTTGCTCACCACTCACTTCTTCTGGTTGCAAAGTCTCATTAGTTGAGTCGGGCTCAATACCTTGACTTTGAAAGTTCTCAACCTCCGCCGGTGACCCTGTTTCAATGCCATGCTCATTATCACCACTAGATGTTTCAGACTCAATTTCGTCAGTATTGGTCACCTCCTCTGGGTCTCTGAGTAATCAATCCCCTCAATTTGTTGAAAGCCCCGCACAACCAGGCGACCTTTTCCCTTTTGAATCAACGTGCCGTTATCGTCCGGCATGTCCTTTACAGTAAATACCCAGCGAGAAGTTAGAATATTGGCACCTTCCGATCGTGGCACTAGTGCCCAGGTTTTGTTTTTGCGTTGGGACTCTAGCTCCTTGTCAATCGCTTTCTGGCAGAACTGTGGTTGTGGTCCACCCATCGCCTCTTTAAAAGAGTTCGGTATGTTAATGTCGCCACAGGAAGGTGTGAGTAAGCTGGTTCCCACCAGGCCTGTCCACCACTGTCGGGGTGGGCGTCGTGAACGAGTGGAGCGGCGAGGTTCCATATCACCGGGACCAGCATCTTGCTCACCACTCACTTCTTCTGGTTGCAAAGTCTCATTAGTTGAGTCGGGCTCAATACCTTGACTTTGAAAGTTCTCAACCTCCGCCGGTGACCCTGTTTCAATGCCATGCTCATTATCACCACTAGATGTTTCAGACTCAATTTCGTCAGTATTGGTCACCTCCTCTGGGTCTCTGAGTAATCAATCCCCTCAATTTGTTGAAAGCCCCGCACAACCAGGCGACCTTTTCCCTTTTGAATCAACGTGCCGTTATCGTCCGGCATGTCCTTTACAGTAAATACCCAGCGAGAAGTTAGAATATTGGCACCTTCCGATCGTGGCACTAGTGCCCAGGTTTTGTTTTTGCGTTGGGACTCTAGCTCCTTGTCAATCGCTTTCTGGCAGAACTGTGGTTGTGGTCCACCCATCGCTCTTTAAAAGAGTTCGGTATATGTTAATGTCGCCACAGGAAGGTGTGAGTAAGCTGGTTCCCACCAGGCCTGTCCACCACTGTCGGGGTGGGCGTCGTGAACGAGTGGAGCGGCGAGGTTCCATATCACCGGGACCAGCATCTTGCTCACCACTCACTTCTTCTGGTTGCAAAGTCTCATTAGTTGAGTCGGGCTCAATACCTTGACTTTGAAAGTTCTCAACCTCCGCCGGTGACCCTGTTTCAATGCCATGCTCATTATCACCACTAGATGTTTCAGACTCAATTTCGTCAGTATTGGTCACCTCCTCTGGGTCTCTGAGTAATCAATCCCCTCAATTTGTTGAAAGCCCCGCACAACCAGGCGACCTTTTCCCTTTTGAATCAACGTGCCGTTATCGTCCGGCATGTCCTTTACAGTAAATACCCAGCGAGAAGTTAGAATATTGGCACCTTCCGATCGTGGCACTAGTGCCCAGGTTTTGTTTTTGCGTTGGGACTCTAGCTCCTTGTCAATCGCTTTCTGGCAGAACTGTGGTTGTGGTCCACCCATCGCCTCTTTAAAAGAGTTCGGTATGATGTCGCCACAGGAAGGTGTGAGTAAGCTGGTTCCCACCAGGCCTGTCCACCACTGTCGGGGTGGGCGTCGTGAACGAGTGGAGCGGCGAGGTTCCATATCACCGGGACCAGCATCTTGCTCACCACTCACTTCTTCTGGTTGCAAAGTCTCATTAGTTGAGTCGGGCTCAATACCTTGACTTTGAAAGTTCTCAACCTCCGCCGGTGACCCTGTTTCAATGCCATGCTCATTATCACCACTAGATGTTTCAGACTCAATTTCGTCAGTATTGGTCACCTCCTCTGGGTCTCTGAGTAATCAATCCCCTCAATTTGTTGAAAGCCCCGCACAACCAGGCGACCTTTTCCCTTTTGAATCAACGTGCCGTTATCGTCCGGCATGTCCTTTACAGTAAATACCCAGCGAGAAGTTAGAATATTGGCACCTTCCGATCGTGGCACTAGTGCCCAGGTTTTGTTTTTGCGTTGGGACTCTAGCTCCTTGTCAATCGCTTTCTGGCAGAACTGTGGTTGTGGTCCACCCATCGCCTCTTTAAAGAGTTCGGTATGTTAATGTCGCCACAGGAAGGTGTGAGTAAGCTGGTTCCCACCAGGCCTGTCCACCACTGTCGGGGTGGGCGTCGTGAACGAGTGGAGCGGCGAGGTTCCATATCACCGGGACCAGCATCTTGCTCACCACTCACTTCTTCTGGTTGCAAAGTCTCATTAGTTGAGTCGGGCTCAATACCTTGACTTTGAAAGTTCTCAACCTCCGCCGGTGACCCTGTTTCAATGCCATGCTCATTATCACCACTAGATGTTTCAGACTCAATTTCGTCAGTATTGGTCACCTCCTCTGGGTCTCTGAGTAATCAATCCCCTCAATTTGTTGAAAGCCCCGCACAACCAGGCGACCTTTTCCCTTTTGAATCAACGTGCCGTTATCGTCCGGCATGTCCTTTACAGTAAATACCCAGCGAGAAGTTAGAATATTGGCACCTTCCGATCGTGGCACTAGTGCCCAGGTTTTGTTTTTGCGTTGGGACTCTAGCTCCTTGTCAATCGCTTTCTGGCAGAACTGTGGTTGTGGTCCACCCATCGCCTCTTTAAAAGAGTTCGGTATGTTAATGTCGCCACAGGAAGGTGTGAGTAAGCTGGTTCCCACCAGGCCTGTCCACCACTGCCGGGGTGGGCGTCGTGAACGAGTGGAGCGGCGAGGTTCCATATCACCGGGACCAGCATCTTGCTCACCACTCACTTCTTCTGGTTGCAAAGTCTCATTAGTTGAGTCGGGCTCAATACCTTGACTTTGAAAGTTCTCAACCTCCGCCGGTGACCCTGTTTCAATGCCATGCTCATTATCACCACTAGATGTTTCAGACTCAATTTCGTCAGTATTGGTCACCTCCTCTGGGTCTCTGAGTAATCAATCCCCTCAATTTGTTGAAAGCCCCGCACAACCAGGCGACCTTTTCCCTTTTGAATCAACGTGCCGTTATCGTCCGGCATGTCCTTTACAGTAAATACCCAGCGAGAAGTTAGAATATTGGCACCTTCCGATCGTGGCACTAGTGCCCAGGTTTTGTTTTTGCGTTGGGACTCTAGCTCCTTGTCAATCGCTTTCTGGCAGAACTGTGGTTGTGGTCCACCCATCGCCTCTTTAAAGAGTTCGGTATATTGATGTCGCCACAGGAAGGTGTGAGTAAGCTGGTTCCCACCAGGCCTGTCCACCACTGTCGGGGTGGGCGTCGTGAACGAGTGGAGCGGCGAGGTTCCATATCACCGGGACCAGCATCTTGCTCACCACTCACTTCTTCTGGTTGCAAAGTCTCATTAGTTGAGTCGGGCTCAATACCTTGACTTTGAAAGTTCTCAACCTCCGCCGGTGACCCTGTTTCAATGCCATGCTCATTATCACCACTAGATGTTTCAGACTCAATTTCGTCAGTATTGGTCACCTCCTCTGGGTCTCTGAGTAATCAATCCCCTCAATTTGTTGAAAGCCCCGCACAACCAGGCGACCTTTTCCCTTTTGAATCAACGTGCCGTTATCGTCCGGCATGTCCTTTACAGTAAATACCCAGCGAGAAGTTAGAATATTGGCACCTTCCGATCGTGGCACTAGTGCCCAGGTTTTGTTTTTGCGTTGGGACTCTAGCTCCTTATCAATCGCTTTCTGCCAGAACTGTGGTTGTGGTCCACCCATCGCCTCTTTAAAGGAGTTCGGTATGTTGATGTCGCCACAGGAAGGTGTGAGTAAGCTGGTTCCCACCAGGCCTGTCCACCACTGTCGGGGTGGGCGTCGTGAACGAGTGGAGCGGCGAGGTTCCACATCGCCGGGACCAGCATCTTGCTCACCACTCACTTCTTCTGGTTGCAAAGTCTCATTAGTTGAGTCGGGCTCAATACCTTGACTTTGAAAGTTCTCAACCTCCGCCGGTGACCCTGTTTCAATGCCATGTTCATTATCACCATTAGATGTTTCAGACTCAATTTCGTCAGTATCGGTCCCTCCACTGGGTCAACGTCCACGTCATTATCATCGGAAAAATGTTCATCGTAAGAGCAAGCCCCTGGTCTCGACTCATCGAACTGCACATCCCTGGAAATAACAATGCGATGTAAATTGTCATCCCAAATTTTGTAGGCCTTAGTTCCCGGCGGATACCCAACAAACATTCCCGTTGTTGCGCGGTCGTCAAGTTTACGCACCTCATTACCAGGCACCTTGTACCAGCATTGACATCCAAACACACGTAGGTGAGATACATCGGGCTTTTTCTTCATCCATAGGTGAAATGGAGTAACGAGACCACCCAAAGCTCTTGTCGTGACACGATTGCGAACGTAAACTGCGTTATCAAGAGCTTCAGCCCAGAAAGCTTTCGGAACCTTCATATGGGACAGCATAGACCTGACGAGATCAATCAGGGTACGATTGAGCCGTTCTGCCACACCATTCTGTTCAGGTGTGTATGCAGCGGTCGTTTGATGAACAGTTCCTTGTGACGATAGAAAGGATTGGAACTCTGAAGAAAGATACTCCTCCACGATCAGATCGAAGCACTTTCACGCGTTGACCAGTGTGTGTGAAGGCATATTGGGCAAACTTCTGATAAAAATGGAACGTTTCATCTTTACTCTTCATCGGATAGACAACACTCCAGTTTGAGTGGTCATCGATAAAAGTGACAAAGTATCTAGCACCACCTACTGACTGTACTTGGAGTGGGCCGCAGACGTCCGAATGGACCAAGTCTAGCAAATGTTTGGCCCTGCCTCCAGAGCGCTGTTTAGGAATCACAGCACGAGTTGCTTTTCCTAACACACACGCATCACATGTCACAGATTCACAGTCAGAAGATGAGCTAGCGTCTCTTGTTATATCTGAAGAGGAGATATGAAGTCCACTTACCACGTTCTTACGAGCCATGGACAATATTCCTTGAGTGTGAACGTGGGCCAATCTTTCATGCCATGTCTTCAAAGAGGCTTTGTGCGCCGAATGAACCTCGTTACATGTGTCAAGCACATACAGCTCTCCTCGACTTGTGGCAGTAGCCACGATGCAGTCACTCCTCTTCACAGTGCACTTGTCACGAACGAACTCAACGTCAAATCCATTATCGACCATCTTACGTACAGAATTAGGGAAAAAGCAAAGCTTGGAACGTGCAGCACATTGGTGAGCTTGCATGACTTTTGAACTCCGCTCACTAAAAGCGTAATGGGGACGGTCCCGACTCCAGCTACTACTGCACACGCTTTTGTTCCCATTTCTACGCGGCTGTTTGAGACCTCCCTGTAGTCGGAGAACAGTCTCTTGTCAAATGTCATGTGCGCGGAGCATCCAGAGTCGATAAGCCAAGTGTTTGAGGTTATGTTGATACCAGAGTTATCTACCTTGTTCATCAGACATATGTACTCGACTTCATTAATTTCCAGATCTTCTTCTCTTGAGCAATCATCGCAGTAGGCTTCTGTGACTGTCTACGTAGGAACCGGTCAGGTGGCGGTGGTCGCCTTCCGTTGATGTCCTTTCCCCAGCAGCGGGCAGCGGAGTGTCCATTGTGACCACAGTTGGTGCATGTCAAAGTCGAAACACGCCTTGCCTCAGGGATGTGCCCAATAAGAGCAGAACTTGGCGGATTCTGCCTTCTAGTAAGCTCATCGATGCACGTTGCTCCTCTTGGAGCAGGCGACTTTTTACATATTCTACTCCGAACGTGTTATCTTCGGATCCAAGAGCGTCAAGCGCTACAATGAGATTTTGAAACCTCTGCGGAAGACCATTGAGAACTGCCATAGCCATTTCCTTGTCATCAATGATGACTCCCATTGACTTTAAGCGAGCTGCTAGGTGTCGCACACGTCCTATGTATGGCAAAACTTTCTCATTGTCTAGCATGGTGACCGTGTAGAAGTCTCTCCGGGCCGCCAGCTTATTTAGTAATGTGTGGCGCTCAAAAACTTCCAAGATGGCGTCCCACATTTCTTTGGCTGTGACAGCATCTCTCACATGATCCAGGTGATCATCGGACAGCGACAGGCCGATGATGGCCCGGGCCTTTCGATCCCCTTGCTTCCATGCCTTGTAAGTGGAAGATTGTTCATCTTCAGGAACGGTGCCATCAGTAATATACTGTTCCACATCGCGAAGGGCCAACAGGAGCTGAATCTTCTGTTTCCACACGTAGAAATTGGTATCCGTGAGCTTTTCGATCTTCATCGATCCTCCTCCTTGATCTTCTCCGCTACTCATTGCAATATTCTAGAGGTGCTAATGTTCTGTTCGAAGATCCCAAGCCGGGGACCGATAGTCCCTTGTAGTGGCAAGCCCACCTCTATAAGAACACAGCACACGAAACTCTAGACTAAAGCAAAGGCCAAAGACGTCGCTTCAAACAAACAAATGGATCTCTTTAAATTCTCTGGGACAAAACTACTTTCAAGTGTTCCTTCCCGTTCTCGTGACGCTTGAGAACCTCGTGGGAATCGAACACTCTATCACAAGCAGTACACCTAGGGGTCTTTTTCTTGTTTTTCTCTCTAGTCCTATGACCCTTAGAATTGATGTGATCGTAGAATGTCTGTGCGCTATTGCAGCTAATATCACAGAGCTTGCAGTACCTCTTGTTCCTCGGCGGAACTCTTCGTTTAGCCTTTAGTTCCTTCTTGGCAACTCGATCGGCGAGGGCTTTAGCTTTCTTTGCCGAGAGGCGTTGAACTTTCTTTATTGGCTTATCCAGAGGTACTGACTTACGAGGGATCCTATACCTTTCCCTAGACGAGGGAAGCGCGAGCGTCTTCGGCGGCGGTCCTTCTGGTTCGAGTACTTCGATCGATTCCACAACTGTCCTCCCCACAGATGGCAAAGTCCTAACTGTCGCAGCCCTGGGCACTCGGGGCACCAGGGCTAATTCCGAGTCTAGCACAACCCCGCAAAAGCAGGCACAAAAGTGGAAGTGATCGTCAGTAACAGCTTTTGGGATTATGAGTCTTTAGACCAACCAAAAGGTGCAAAGAGAATCACTTCGATGTGCAAAGAAATGGAATTATTCAAATAGCTTACCGGAACGAGTAGACATAATCAAGAGACTGAGATAGACAAGAAAACAATGCAGCAACACACGGCGACTTACGGGGTTCAGAGAAAGAGACGGCGTTGAACTGGGCCCATAACCTAATGGGAATCGGAGAGGGTGAAGGACTTTGCTGGACGGATGAAGTTGCGGGCTTGGCTACCCAGAATTTACTCGGAACTCTAAAATCCTGGCCTTAAGTACAACCTACAACTACTTTCTAACTCACTGCGTCCACTAACAGAATCCCACAAACTGAGCCATTTGAGCGGATTTCAAGATCTTGGCCCGGTGATAACAGTCATTAGGGGCAAATTTGGAACTGCTTCCAAAGTTGACAAATTTGTGTAAATAGGTTGGCCCAATACACACATCAATACAGTACCTTATTTTGCAGACTTACCGGAAACGAATTCCCTTGTGCCAAAATAACGGACTCAATCCGTCATACGTATAATAGAATCACATAACTGATTTTGGATGCAGTCGGTCCAATCTTCATCATAATTACGAACCTCATACATATGATGGAATCACATAACTGATTTTTGGATGCAGTTGTACAAACCAATATCATAACTAGAAACCACATACGTATGATGGAATCACATAACTGATTTTTGGATGCAGTTGTACAAACCAATATCATAACTAGAAACCACATACGTATGATGGAATCACATAACTGATTTTTGGATGCAGCTGTAAAACCGTAATCATAACTAGAAACCTCATACATATGATGAAATCACATAACGATTTTTGGATGCAGCTGGATAAAACCCGTAATCATAACTAGAATCCTCATACATAATATAAAATCAAATACCTCTTTCTAGCAGTCATGACAGTATTGCCATAATTGATTCCTACGTACAAACTCAAGTACAGTAAGGAGTACAGTACTTGGTATATTACGATGTACAGTGCGAAGTACAGTTCCTCATTTGGCACTAGTACAGTACGTGTACACCACTGCACAAAAGGTTTCTACTCTTAGCTGTACCACGTGTACATCACTACACAACTGCCACCACGTACACGTGTACATAGCTTTCCTCAGCATATCTCTCATACAGTATACTCATCATCCACTTATAGTACCCTACCCTACGTAAAATCACCCATAAACAACATTTTGCCCTCTAAATCGCTGATCTCTCAAAATCGTACTTTCGTCCCTGGGAACTTTGGATTTCTTCCGGAATGCCTTAGCGCCACCCTTCATTCAACACGTGTGCATGTGTACACGTGAATCATGCCTCATGCCTCTTATGAGATTTGGCACCGATGTGGGGTCATGTGATCGTCTTGCCAAATCAACAACACCGATGAGAATGGCGATATGGAACCGATGATGCTGAAGGTGGATAACCAAGGTGCTATGCACTTGGCCAAAAATGCATCGGTCAAGCGTCGCACTAAGCACATCGACATCCGGTATCACTTTACGAGAGAGGCACTTTCAAACAAGTCGGTGACGTTGGAGTATTGCCCGACCGAAGACATGGTTGCAGATGTTCTAACGAAAGCAATTGGACGTGTAAAGTTGGAATCATTTGTTACATCACTTGGATTGGAACGTCGAAACCAGTGACAGAGGGGGGGTGTTGGATGTACAGTACACTGTGTGCACATACTGTATGGTATGACAACTGATTACAGTATGTGCGAGTGGAGGTGTATATGTACTGTACAAGTTTGCTGTCACCGGTTGTGTGTGTTGGATGTACAGTACACTGTGTGCACATACTGTATGGTATGACAAGTGATTACAGTATGTGCGAGTGGAGGTGTATATGTACTGTACAAGTTTGCTGTCACCGGTTGTGTGATTACAGGTTACGGGTGATGTGAATTGTGATGACATGGATGATTACAGGTTACGGGTGATGTGAATTGTGATGACATGGATGGATTACAGTGATGCAGAATGTTACGTACATGCAAGCAACTATGATGTGGTGATCACAGTGAATTGATGATTACGTGTAATGTCAACGGTTTGTATCGTGTGAGGACGATGTCAAATGCGACGACGAACGTCGAGGGTACCACAACAGCGGAGGCAGCACTTGCGACGACCGACCTGCAACTTTGGCATGCACGCTTTGCACATGTACATGTTGATGGCATTCGGAACATGGTCAGCAGACAAGTCGTGAAAGGCATCGACACCAATGTAAAGCAAAAGGTCGACACATGTGAGTCATGCATCTACGGTAAGAGTTGTCGTGCACCGATACCCAAACAAGGGGGGGCACGCTCTGCAAACGTCCTTGACCTTGTACACTCTGACGTTCATGGCCCGATGCAGGTACGATCACTTGGCGGTTCAAGGTACTTTGCTACATTCACTGATGACCATTCACGATACTGCACTGTGTACGCAATGAAGCACAAGTCAGAGACCTTTGCATGTTTTAAGAAGTGGCTCGCAATGGTCGAACGCCATACTGGGAACAAGCTCAAGGCCATCCGTGCCGACAACGGTGGAGAGTACGTGTCCAAGGAAATTTGAGGACTACTTGAGTGCACGCGGGATCTTGTATAACCCGACGGTGCCGTATAACCCCACCAGAATGGTGTCGCTGAACGACTAAACCGGACGCTTGTTGAACTTGTCCGCACCATGTTACACCACGGCAAGATGGCGAAGCACTTCTGGGCAGAGGCATTATCGGTCGCCGTGCATGTCCGAAATCGTGTCACAACGAGAGGACTACCTAGCAATGTCACACCGTACGAGTTGTGGACAGGTCACAAGCCCGACATGAGTCATATGCGCGTATTTGGTACGAAATGTTGGTACACGATTCGCGATGGGAGCACGAAGAAACTCGATGCGCGTGCTCGTGAGGCTCGTCTGATTGGTTACGCCAAGGGGTCAAAAGGGTACAAGTTGTACGACGAAACACATAAGAAGGTAGTGGTGTCACGTGACGTTCGATTTGATGAAGAGGGTACATCGCGCAGTGATGACCATGTCGAGGTGCCTGTTGACGAAGACCGCTGTGAGAACCGAGCTCACTTTGATGATGCACAGGCCACAGACATCACTGAACCCACGAACGTCACGATGGTCCTACTGAAGGCGTCAATGATACTACTGATGATCCCAATGACGACAACGATACTGTAGACAATGATGGACATGGCGAATCGGAGACGTCAAATGACTCGCAGCAACAACCTCAGGCCACTCGCCGGTCAGGTCGTAAGCTGTTGTTGATTTGGCAAGACGATCACATGACCCCACATCGGTGCCAAACCTCATGAGAGGCATGAGGCATGTTCCACGTGTACACATGCACACGTGTTGATTGAAGGGTGGCCGTAAGGCATTTCGGAAGAAATCCAAAGTTCCCAGGGACGAAAGTATGATTTTGAGAGGTCAGCGACTTAGAGGCAAAATGTTGTTTATGGGGTGATTTTATGTGAGGTAGGGTACTATAGTGGATGAGGAGTATACTGTATGAGAGATATGCTGAGGGAAGCTATGTACACGTGTACGTGGTGGCAGTTGTGTAGGTGATGTACACGTGGTACAGCTAAGAGTAGAAACCTTTTGTGCAGTGGTGTACACGTACTGCACTAGTGCCAAATGAGGAACTGTACTTCGCACTGTACATCGTAATATACCAAGTACTGTACTCCTTACTGTACTTGAGTTTGTACAGTAGGAATCAATTATGGCATTACTGTCATGACTCCTAGAAAGAGGTATTTGATTTTATATTACGTATGTGGTTTCTAGTTATGATTCTGATTTGTACTGTACATCTGCATCCAAAAATCAGTTATGTGATTCCATCATACGTATGTGGTTTCTAGTTATGATACTGATTTGTACATCTGCATCCAAAATCAGTTATGTGATTCTATTATACGTATGACGATTTGAGTCCGTTATTCTGGCACAAGGGAATTCGGTTCCGATAAGTCTGAAAAATAAGGTACTGGATTGATGAGTGTATTGGGCCAACCTGTTTACACAAATGTGTCAACTTTGGAAGCAGTTCTAAAATTGCCCCTAATGACTGTTATCACCGGGCCAAGATCTTGAAATCCGCTCAAATGGCAATAGTTTGCAGGATTCTGTTAGTGGACGCAGTGAGTTAGGAAGTAGTTGTAGGTTGTACTTAAGGCCAAGATTTTAGAGTTCCGAGTAAATTCTGGGTAGCCAAGCCCGCAACTTCATCCGTCCAGCAAAGTCCTTCACCCACCCCGATTCCCATTAGGTTATGGGCCCAGTTCAACGCCGTCTCCTTCTCTGAACCCCGTAAGTCGCCGTGTGTTGCTGCATTGTTTTTTTTTGTCTATCTCAGTCTCTTGATTATGTCTACTCGTTCCGGTAAGCTATTTGAATAATTCCATTTCTTTGCACATCGAAGTGATTCTCTTTGCACCTTTTGGTTGGTCTAAAGACTCATAATCCCAAAAGCTGTTACTGACGATCACTTCCACTTTTGTGCCTGCTTTTGCGGGGTTGTGCTAGACTCGGAACTAGCCCTGGTGCCCGAGTGCCAGGGCTGCGACAGTTAGGACTTTGCCATCTGTGGGGAGGACAGTTGTGGAATCGATCGAAGTACTCGAACCAGAAGGACCGCCGCCGAAGACGCTCGCGCTTCCTCGTCTAGGGAAAGATATAGGATCCCTCGTAAGTCAGTACCTCTGGATAAGCCAATAAAGAAAGTTCAACGCCTCTCGGCAAAGAAAGCTAAAGCCCTCGCCGATCGAGTTGCCAAGAAGGAACGAAAGGCTAAACGAAGAGTTCCGCCGAGGAACAAGAGGTACTGCAAGCTCTGTGATATTAGCTGCAATAGCGCACAGACATTCTACGATCACATCAATTCTAAGGGTCATAGGACTAGAGAGAAAAACAAGAAAAAGACCCTAGGTGTACTGCTTGTGATAGAGTGTTCGATTCTCACGAGGTTCTCAAGCGTCACGAGAACGGGAAGGAACACTTGAAAGTAGTTTCGTCCCAGAGAATTTAAAGAGATCCATTTGTTTGTTTAAAGCGACGTCTTTGGCCTTTGCTTTAGTCTAGAGTTTCGTGTGCTGTGTTCTTATAGAGGTGGGCTTGCCACTACAAGGGACTATCGGTCCCCGGCTTGGGATCTTCGAACAGAACATTAGCACCTCTAGAATATTGCAATGAGTAGCGGAGAAGATCAAGGAGGAGGATCGATGAAGATCGAAAAGCTCACGGATACCAATTTCTACGTGTGAAAACAGAAGACTCAGCTCCTGTTGGCCCTTCGCGATGTGGAACAGTATATTACTGATGGCACCGTTCCTGAAGATGAACAATCTTCCACTCACAAGGCATGGAAGCAAGGGGATCGAAAGGCCCGGGCCATCATCGGCCTGTCGCTGTCGATGATCACCTGGATCATGTGAGAGATGCTGTCACAGCCAAAGAAATGTGGGACGCCATCTTGGAAGTTTTTGAGCGCCACACATTACTAAATAAGCTGGCGGCCCGGAGAGACTTCTACACGGTCACCATGCTAGACAATGAGAAAGTTTTGCATACATAGGACGTGTGCGACACCTAGCAGCTCGCTTAAAGTCAATGGGAGTCATCATTGATGACAAGGAAATGGCTATGGCAGTTGTCAATGGTCTTCCGCAGAGGTTTCAAAATCTCATTGTAGCGCTTGACGCTCTTGGATCCGAAGATAACACGTCGGAGTAGAATATGTAAAAAGTCGCCTGCTCCAAGAGGAGCAACGTGCATCGATGAAGCTTACTAGAAGGCAGAATCCGCCAAGTTCTGCTCTTATTGGGCACATCCCTGAGGCAAGGCGTGTTTCGACTTTGACATCACCAACTGTGGTCACAATGGACACTCCGCTGCCCGCTGCTGGGGAAAGGACATCAACGGAAGGCGACCACCGCCACCTGACCGGTTCCTACGTAGACAGTCACAGAAGCCTACTGCGATGATTGCTCAAGAGAAGAAGATCTGGAAATTAATGAAGTCGAGTACATATGTCTGATGAACAAGGTAGATAACTCTGGTATCAACATAACCTCAAACACTTGGCTTATCGACTCTGGATGCTCCGCGCACATGACATTTGACAAGAGACTGTTCTCCGACTACAGGGAGGTCTCAAACAGCCGCGTAGAAATGGGAACAAAAGCGTGTGCAGTAGTAGCTGGAGTCGGGACCGTCCTACGCTTTTAGTGAGCGGAGTTCAAAAGTCATGCAAGCTCACCAATGTGCTGCACGTTCCAAGCTTTGCTTTTTCCCTAATCTCTGTACGTAAGATGGTCGATAATGGATTTGACGTTGAGTTCGTTCGTGACAAGTGCACTGTGAAGAGGAGTGACTGCATCGTGGCTACTGCCACAAGTCGAGGAGAGCTGTATGTGCTTGACACATGTAACGAGGTTCATTCGGCGCACAAAGCCTCTTTGAAGACATGGCATGAAAGATTGGCCCACGTTCACACTCAAGGAATATTGTCCATGGCTCGTAAGAACGTGGTAAGTGGACTTCATATCTCCTCTTCAGATATAACAAGAGACGCTAGCTCATCTTCTGACTGTGAATCTGTGACATGTGATGCGTGTGTGTTAGGAAAAGCAACTCGTGCTGTGATTCCTAAACAGCGCTCTGGAGGCAGGGCCAAACATTTGCTAGACTTGGTCCATTCGGACGTCTGCGGCCCACTCCAAGTACAGTCAGTAGGTGGTGCTAGATACTTTGTCACTTTTATCGATGACCACTCAAACTGGAGTGTTGTCTATCCGATGAAGAGTAAAGATGAAACGTTCCATTTTTATCAGAAGTTTGCCCAATATGCCTTCACACACACTGGTCAACGCGTGAAAGTGCTTCGATCTGATCGTGGAGGAGAGTATCTTTCTTCAGAGTTCCAATCCTTTCTATCGTCACAAGGAACTGTTCATCAAACGACCGCTGCATACACACCTGAACAGAATGGTGTGGCAGAACGGCTCAATCGTACCTGATTGATCTCGTCAGGTCTATGCTGTCCCATATGAAGGTTCCGAAAGCTTTCTGGGCTGAAGCTCTGATAACGCAGTTTACGTTCGCAATCGTGTCACGACAAGAGCTTTGGGTGGTCTCGTTACTCCATTTCACCTATGGATGAAGAAAAAGCCCGATGTATCTCACCTACGTGTGTTTGGATGTCAATGCTGGTACAAGGTGCCTGGTAATGAGGTGCGTAAACTTGACGACCGCGCAACAACGGGAATGTTTGTTGGGTATCCGCCGGGAACTAAGGCCTACAAAATTTGGGATGACAATTTACATCGCATTGTTATTTCCAGGGATGTGCAGTTCGATGAGTCGAGACCAGGGGCTTGCTCTTACGATGAACATTTTCCGATGATAATGATGGACGTTGACCCAGTGGAGGGACCGATACTGACGAAATTGAGTCTGAAACATCTAATGGTGATAATGAACATGGCATTGAAACAGGGTCACCGGCGGAGGTTGAGAACTTTCAAAGTCAAGGTATTGAGCCCGACTCAACTAATGAGACTTTGCAACCAGAAGAAGTGAGTGGTGAGCAAGATGCTGGTCCCGGCGATGTGGAACCTCGCCGCTCCACTCGTTCACGACGCCCACCCCGACAGTGGTGGACAGGCCTGGTGGGAACCAGCTTACTCACACCTTCCTGTGGCGACATCAACATACCGAACTCCTTTAAAGAGGCGATGGGTGGACCACAACCACAGTTCTGGCAGAAAGCGATTGATAAGGAGCTAGAGTCCCAACGCAAAAACAAAACCTGGGCACTAGTGCCACGATCGGAAGGTGCCAATATTCTAACTTCTCGCTGGGTATTTACTGTAAGGACATGCCGGACGATAACGGCACGTTGATCAAAAGGGAAAAGGTCGCCTGGTTGTGCGGGGCTTTCAACAAATTGAGGGATTGATTACTCAGAGACATTTTGCCATTTTTCAAACCACTTGGTATTCTGCCCTCTGATTGGCTGCTAGATACGCCTCCATACCACTAACATCGCTCCAAGTGGCGATGTCTGAGCTGATCATTGTGGAGCATTCTGACACTTGGCATGTTATGGTTGGTTGATGGTTTGTCTCTATTTAAGGCTCAAAGTACTGTACGCAATGTGTCATACGTGTACTGTCTCCTATGTGGCATACGTGTATTGTCTCTTCTCGTCGTACGTGTACAGTATTATAGGTGTCGTACGTGTACATGTAAAGAGTGGTTTCTATATTTATCCTATAGTTGCCTGGACTGGCTGCATACAGTTTACACTATACTCATTATACTGGCTGCATACAAACCACTCTTGCACAAGTATGCAGCCAAAGTATGTTGATGCAGCCACGTTGCTTTTACAGTATTGCACGTATAGCACGTAAGGTTTAATTCACGTTGAACGGCCTGCATGAGATTTACGTACTATTACATAACAACGTGAGACAAGCCCGCCAAAAATTGTTTCCTACTTTTATGATACTTAAGTTCCCGCCTTAAGTTTCCGTCTTTGGGTTCTGTTACAAGCCGAGAGATTACAGTTACGTTGGCGGGTCACGTAAGGCATAATTCACGGGTTGACTGTTTTAGTGTACGTTTACGTAACAGAACATGCATGGCTAGCATGCACGCAATGTTACTTACGTTTTGAATATCGGTAATTATGAATTTCCCGCGCATGCAAATCAGGGATTCTGAGGCATCTCGGCTTGGGTAGGCTATAGGATCAACAAAGATAGTACTGCAAATGTAGATTTTGCTACTTTCATTTTGCTGTCACGAAGCCGAAGTGAGTACCGGCAAACAGTATATAGTTGTAGTCTAATAGCTCACCCAAGTAAAGAAGAGGTACGGACTTGCCTTTGATTTCAACACCAACCTCACCCTTGCCGTTCTATCTCCTTTCTGTTTCTTTTATCCATCTACACTCTTTCCCTACTTCCCTTTTCATTCTCTCTCCTCATCCTCATCATCCCCTGTTCCTTTCATTAGGTTATGGGCCCAGTCCACGCTACCGCTCTTTCCGCTTGATCCGTCCCTCAACCGTTGACGTTGACGTTGAGGTAATTGCTTTCTCTGTGTTGTTGGTGCTGTTGGTGTTGTCATTCGTTGCTTTGTGGTGATTTTTGTTGGGTTCTTGTCTTTGTTAGGACCCATTTGGTGATTGTTAAGCACTCTGTGTGTAGATCCTGAGTGTTTTTTGTGGTTCTCATTGTGTGTTGTTGGAAGCTTTTGTTGATACGAACCAATTTTAAGGTTGTCAAGCACTCTGTGTGTGGATCCTGAGTGTTTTTGTGGTTACCGTTGTGTGTTGAATCAGAGCAATCGTTGTTTGTGCTCTACTACTGTTGAGAACAATTTTGTGTTTTCAAGCATTCTGTGTGAGGATCCTGAGTGCTTTGTGGTGTCATTGCTCTGATTGTTGTTTGTTGTTTGGTTTTCTGTCTCTTTTGTGGTGGTCGTGGTCATTCGGCAATCTGTCAGCTCGAGTTTATTGTTTGGAAATATTGGCCTTGTTGTTTGAGGAGTAATCTAGGCCTGGTTGTTGATACCCCTTGCACTCTTGGAAAGCCTTCACGGCAACGGAAAAGAAGAAGACAGAGTGCTGGGGGTCCGCCCAAGTTTGTCCGATTCTTTTGCCGAATCGTGGTCTTGGCAATCGGTTTTTTGATCCTCTCACCGGCTGTACTCTTTTGAGAACAGTGCCTTTGTGTAACGCGAGTTGGACGGACCGTACCATACAACCCACGCGGTCGATAACGCGAGTTATCAGAAGTCGTAAGACTGAACCCGATTCCCGGTGGAATCACGGTGTACCAGCCGAGTCGGTCCGTTGCAGTGGCCCTTTTGCGCGCCGGCGGGACAGAGACGCTCCTCGCTTGAACGACCGATACGTACGCGAAACACCATCGCCCGTGGTCGGAGAGGGAACGACTGTCTTCTAATTCCTTACTCTGGTAGCATACCGGTACTAGTGTTCTGCACTTGTACTTTGGTACCTGCTGGCTATACTTCTGTTGAGGTGTAGATACGTGCTGTGCACGGAAGGACGAGGCTCATTGGTGACCTTGAGTGCTTTCACACGAGTACGACGGAAGTCAAGCAACACAGTCCGGAAGGAAACGCGCCTGAGTTAGTACGGAAAGACTGTGATTGTGGTAAGACGCCCTTTGCTGCGGGGACCTTTCGGGTAGTGGCTGAAAATTCCTGGCCGTCTACAGGTAAAGTCGCTGTGCTTACTCGTGGCACACGGATTGCGCTCAAAGTTGAAAGACCAGCACTGGCCGATATATAAGGGGTAGCGCCCTAAGGCACAAATAAAGAGGTGGTAAGAGGTAAAGAGGAGGAAAACTAAAGAGGTAAAGAGTTGGAAATTAAACACCACGTGTCTTTGAGTAAACGCTGCAAACTTCTTATAGGGAAAGGCTTGCCGTGACAAGCGACTATCGGTCGCCGGCTTGGGATACCCGAACAGAGGACTTTGCATACTCACTGCATACGTGGTAATAGAGGTTTCAGATATAAAGGGTCTTGTATAAAAACGTAGTCATGGACGATCGCGGAGGCGGAGTTCGAATTGAAAAGCTCACCAACAATAATTTCCATGTTTGGAAGCAGAAGGTGCAGCTTCTTCTCGCCCTCCGGAGCTTGATGACTACATTGTGGATGATCCGCCTGAGGAATCGGATGATAGGGCTCTCAAATCATGGACTCGGGCCGACCGCAAAGCACGGGCGCTCATCGGGTTGTCCCTTTCTGATGAGCACCTAGAGCATGTGCGCACTGCGACAACTGCAAAGGAGATGTAGACTATTATTCTCAACACGTTTGAAAGGCACACACTCCTCAATAAGCTTGCGGCTCGACGCCGGTTTTTACACCGCGGCTATGGACGGTAACGAGAGAGTTTTGCAGTATGTTAACCGTGTGACGCAGCTAGCAGCGACCCTGAAATCCATGGATGAGACTATTGATGACAAAGAGATAGCCATGGCTGTGCTTAATGGATTGCCACCTCGGTTCGACAATCTCATCGTTGCCTTAGATGCGCTCGGCAATGAGGACAGGGTTGTTTACTTTGGAATTTGTGAAGAGCTGGTTGTTGCAGGAAGAGGAGCGTGCTCAAATGAGGGAGGCAAAAGGGACAAATCCAATGCTGCACTCAATCCAATGCCCGTCCGAATGACTACGGAGGTAATGCAGACAGCTGCACTGTACGAACTGCGATCATTCTGGTCACACCGCGGACAGATGCTGGGCAAAGATGTGAACGGTAGGCGCCCGGAAGCTCCAAGGGGCTATCGTGCATCCGGTTCTCGTAGTGGCAGAGCATCTAATAATCATCGAAAGAGAAAAATCGCCCGAGAAGAGATCAGCAGGCGTTCGTAGGTGCAAATGTATTTGATTCGACTGATTCTCATCCTTCAGCAGATAGTGGGGACAGCGTTGATGATGAAATTGTTTGCCTCATGTCACGAATTAAACATGCCGGGATTTCGGCCGGAACTTCCTCTTGGTACGAGATTCCGCATGTACTTCCCATATGACTTACGATAGGAGTGTTTTCTAGAATTATACCGAATTTTCTGCAGCCTCAGTCGAAATGGGAACTAAAGCCCGGGCTAAGATTGCTGGGCGAGGTGACGTGGAGCTCACATTATAGTAGATGGTTCGAAAGCGGTGTATTCTGCGAGATGTGTCCACGTTCCTAGTTTCGAATATATTCCTAATCTCTGTAGGCAAAGCGGACATAGAAGGCCATGTTTATTGTAAAATTTGACCCGACCTCCGACTCAATCATGATTATCCTCCTGTATGTTGATGACTTGCTGCTTGCAGGAAACAACATGGAGGCGATTGCATGGATGAAGGGGGAGCTGAACCGCCGTTTTGAAATGAAAGATTTGGGGAAGCGAGAATGGTTGTTGGGCTTGAAATTTCTCGCCGGAGATCCGAACGATCCTTGTGTTTATCCCAGCCACGTTTGTAGACAGCGTTTTAGAGCGATTTGGAATGCAGAATTGTAGACCTGTTCCAACTCCTATGAATCTAAACACTGACGAGTTGAACGTGGATCGGTCGGTAGATACGGGTAGTGATGCTCGGACAGATGCTCCATACAGGAGCGCTATTGGAGCTCTCATGTATTTGTCTGTTGGAACACGACCTGATATATCTTATGCGGTGGCAAACTTGCACGTTTTTGCGAAGAACCAAGAGAGAAGCATTGGTTAGCAGTAAAAAGAGTGTTAAGGTATCTTGCTGGGACCAAAGATTTAGGTCTTGTGTTCCAAGGGAATGCTGAGCTGGGCTTGTCTGCATATGTGACTCGGATTGGGCCGGAGATGTGTCCGATCGCAAATCGACGAGTGGTTTCGTGTTTCGTATGGCTGGAAGTGGGGTAAGTTGGTGCTCGCGAAAGCAAACGGTTGTCGCAGCTTCGTCATGTGAGGCCGAATACATTTCGTTAACTGCAGCAAGTAAAGAAGCAATATGGCTGAGACGTGTCGTTCGGGATATCCTTGAAACCTGGACATCGCTGGGCATGAAAGCACTTGGAATTGATCATGCTACTACAATATACAGCGATAACCAGGGGGCTATGGAGCTCGCTCGAAACGAAAGCACCAACAGACGCAACAAGCACATTGATATTGCATACCACTTTGTAAGAGATGCAGTTGTGCGTAAAGAGGTGGATTTGGTGTACGTGCCAACAACTGAAAATGTTGCTGACGCCTTGACAAACCACTAGGGCGAGTTCAGATGACAAAACTTGTTAGAATGATTGTATGGGTAGGAAGGGGGAGCATAATTAATCTAAAAACAATGTGATCGAGGGGGAGTGTTGAAAAAGGATAGAATGCATGCGATCCCATGGTTTTTAGTTGCCACCTGGACACGTGTACACTTGTAGCATGAAAAGCGAGTTGCACCCTTCTTCTGTGTGTACACCTATGACACGTGTAAAATGGGCCAAACGAAAGTTGCCTGGGACGAAAGCCCATTTTCGGGCAACTCAAAATCACGGCGCATTTTGCCATTTTTCAAACCACTTGGTATTCTGCCCTCTGATTGGCTGCTAGATACGCCTCCATACCACTCACATCGCTACAAGTGGCGATATCTGAGCTGATCATTGTGGAGCATTCTGACACTTGGCATGTTATGGTTGGTTGATGGTTTGTCTCTATTCTAGGCTCAAAAACTGTACCAATGTGTATACGTGTACTGTCTCCTATGTGGCATACGTGTACTGTCTCCTCTCTGTCGTACGTGTACATATTATAGGTGTCGTACGTGTACAAGTAAACAGTGGTTTCTATATTTATCCTATAGTTGCCTGGACTGGCTGCATACGTTACACTATACTCATTATACTGGCTGCGTACAAATCACTCTTGCACAAGTATGCAGCCAAAGTATGTTGATGCAGCCACGTTGCTTTACAGTATTGCACGTATGGCACGTAAGGCTTAATTCACGTTGAACGGCCTGCATGAGATTTACGTACTGTTACGTAACAAAGTGAGACAAGCCCGAAAATTGTTTTCTCTCTTTTATGATATTTAAGTTCCGCCTTAGTTCCCGCCTTTGGGTTTGTTACAGGCGAGAGATTACAGTTGCGTTGGCGGGTACGTAAGGCATAATTCACGGGTTGACTGTTTTTATGTACGTTTACGTAACAGAACGTGCATGGCTAGCATGACGTAATGTTACTGTTTTGAATATCGGTAATTATGAATTTCCCGCGCATGCAAATGAGGGATTCTGAGGCATCTCGGCTTGGGTAGGCTATAGGATCAACAAAGATAGTACTGCAAATGTAGATTTTGCTACTTTCATTTTGCTTTCACAAAGCCGAAGTGAGTACCGGCAAACAGTATATAGTTGTAGTCTAATAGCTCATCCAAGTAAAGAAGAGGTACGGACTTGCCTTTGATTTCAACACCAACCTCACCCTTGCCGTTCTATCTCCTTTCTGTTTCTTTTTCCACTGCACTCTTCCCTACTTCCTTTTCATTCTCTCTCCTCATCCCTCACATCCCCTGTTCTTTATCAGGTTATGGGCCCAGCCACGCTACCGCTCTTTCCGCTTGATCCGTCCCTCAACCGTTGACGTTGACGTTGAGGTAATTGCTTTCTCTGTGTTGTTGGTGCTGTTGGTGTTGTCACTTGTTGCTTTTGGTTATTGTTGTTGGGTTCTTGTCTTGTTGGACCCATTTGGTGATTGTCAAGCACTCTGTGTGTGGATCCTGAGTGTTTTTGTGGATCATTGTGTGTTGTTGGAATCTTTTGTTTGTAGAACCAATTTAAGGCTGTCAAGCACTCTGTGTGTGGATCCTGAGTGTTTTTGTGGTTATTATTGTGTGTTGAATAGAGCATCATTGCTTGTGCTCTACTACTGTTGAGACCTATTTTGTGTTGTCAAGCACTCTGTGTGAGGATCCTGAGTGCTTTGTGGTGTCATTGCTCTGGTCATTGTTTGTTGGTTTGGTTTTTGTCTCTTTTGTGGTGGTCGTGGTCATTCGACAATTGTCAGCTCGAGTTTATTGTTTGGAAATATTGGCCTTGTTGTTTGAGGAGGAATCTAGGCCTGGTTGTTGATACCCCTTGCACTCTTGGAAAGCCTTCACGGCAACGGAAAAGAAGAAGACAGAGTGCCGGGGTCCGCCCAAGTTTGTCCGATTCTTTGCCGAATCGTGGTCTTGGCAATCGGTTTTGTGATCCTCTCACCGGCTGTACTCTTTTGAGAACAGTGCCTTTGTGTAACGCGAGTTGGACGGACCGTACCATACAAACCCACGCGGTTGATAACGCGAGTTATCAGAAGTCGTAAGACTGAACCCGATTCCCGGTGGGAATCACGGTGTACCAGCCGAGTCGGTCCGTTGCAGTGGCCCTTTTGCGCGCCGGCGGGACAGAGACGCTCCTCGCTTGAACGATCGATACGTACGCGAAACACCATCGCCCGTGGTCGGAGAGGGAACGACTGTCTTCTAATTCCTTACTCTGGTAGCATACCGGGTACTAGTGTTCTGCACTTGTATTTGGTACCTGCTGGCTATACTTCTGTTGAGGTGTAGATACGTGCTGTGCACGGAAGGACGAGGCTCATTGGTGACCTTGAGTGCTTTCACACGAGTACGACGGAAGTCAAGCAACACAGTCCGGAAGGAAACGCGCCTGAGTTAGTACGGAAAGACTGTGATTGTGGTAAGACGCCCTTTGCTGCGGGGACCTTTCGGGGTAGTGGCTGAAAATTCCTGGCCGTCTACAGGTAAAAGTTGCTGTGCTTACTCGTGGCACACGGATGCGCTCAAAGTTGAAAGACCAGCACTGGCCGATATACAGGGGTAGCGCCCTAAGGCACAAATAAAGAGGTGGTAAAGAGGTAAAGAGGAGGAAAACTAAAGAGGTAAAGAGTTGGAAATTAAACACCACGTGTCTTTGAGTAAACGCTGCAAACTTCTTATAGGGAAAGGCTTGCCGTGACAAGCGACTATCGGTCGCCGGCTTGGGATACCTGAACAGAGGACTTTGCATACTCACTGCATACGTGGTAATAGAGGTTTCAGATACAAAGGGTCTTGGATAAAACGTAGTCATGGACGATCGCGGAGGCGGAGTTCGAATTGAAAAGCTCACCAACAATAATTTCCATGTTTGGAAGCAGAAGGTGCAGCTTCTTCTCGCCCTCCGGGAGCTTGATGACTACATTGTGGATGACCGCCTGAGAATCGATGACGGGCTCAAATCATGGACTCGGGCCGACCGCAAAGCACGGGCGCTCATCGGGTTGTCCCTTTCTGATGAGCACCTTGAGCATGTGCGCACTGCGGCAACTGCAAAGGAGATGTGGACTATTATTCTCAACACGTTTGAGGCACACACTCCTCAATAAGCTTGCGGCTCGACGCCGGTTTTACACCGCGGCTATGGATGGTAACGAGAGAGTTTTGCAGTATGTTAACCGTGTGAAGCTAGCAGCGACCCTGAAATCCATGGATGTGACTATTGATGACAAAGAGATAGCCATGGCTGTGCTTAATGGATTGCCACCTCGGTTCGACAATCTCATCGTTGCCTTGGATGCGCTCGGAATGAGGACAGGGTGTTTACTTTGGAATTTGTGAAGAGCCGGTTGTTGCAGGAAGAGGAGCGTGCTCAAATGAGGGAGTCAAAAGGGACAAAATCCAATGCTGCGCTCATATCCAATGCCCGTCCGAATGACTACGGAGGTAATGCTAGACAGCTGCACTGTACGAACTGCGGTCACTTGGTCACACCGGACAGATGCTGGGGCAAAGATGTGAACGGTAGGCGCCCGGAAGCTCCAAGGGGCTATCGTGCATCCGGTCTCGTAGTGGCAGAGCATCTAATAATCATCGAAAAGAGAAAATCGCCCGAGAAGAGATCAGCAGGCGTTCGTAGGTGCAAATGTATTTGATTCGACTGATTCTCATCCTTCAGCAGATAGTGGGACAGCGTTGATGATGAAATTGTTTGCCTCATGTCACGAATTAAACAGGCCGGGATTTCGGCCGGAACTTCCTCTTGGTACGCAGATTCCGCATGTACTTCCCATATGACTTACGATAGGAGTGTTTTCACGAATTATACCGAATTTTCTGCAGCCTCAGTCGAAATGGGAACTAAAGCCCGGGCTAAGATTGCTGGGCGAGGTGACGTGGAGCTCACATTATTAGTAGATGGTTCTCGAAAGCGGTGTATTCTGCGAGATGTTGTCCACGTTCCTAGTTTCGAATATTCTCTAATCTCTGTAGGCAAAGCGGACATAGAAGGCCATGTTTATGTAAAATTTGACCCGACCTCCGACTCAATCATGATTATCCTCCTGTATGTTGATGACTTACTGCTTGCAGGAAACAACATGGAGGCGATTGCATGGATGAAGGGAGAGCTGAACCGCCGTTTTGAAATGAAAGATTTGGGCGAAGCGAGAATGGTTGTGGGGCTTGAAATTTCTCGCCGGAGATCCGAACGATCCTTGTGTTTATCCCAGCCACGCTTTGTAGACAGCGTTTTAGAGCGATTTGGAATGCAGAATTGTAGACCTGTTCCAACTCCTATGAATCTAAACACTGACGAGTTGAACGTGGATCGGTCGGTAGATACGGGAAGTGATGCTCGGACAGATGCTCCATACAGGAGCGCCATTGGATCTCTCATGTATTTGTCTGTTGGAACACGACCTGATATATCTTATGCGGTTGGCAAACTTGCACGTTTCTGCGAAGAACCAAGAGAGAAGCATTGGTTAGCAGTAAAAAGAGTGTTAAGGTATCTCGCTGGGACCAAAGATTTAGGTCTTGTGTTCCGAGGGAATGCTGATCTGGGCTTGTCTGCATACTGTGAATCGGATTGGGCCGGAGATGTGTCCGATCGCAAATCGACGAGTGGTTTCGTGTTTCGCATGGCTGGAAGTGGGGTAAGTTGGTGCTCACGAAAGCAAACGGCTGTCGCAGCTTCGTCATGTGAGGCCGAATACATTTCGTTAACTGCAGCAAGTAAAGAAGCAATATGGCTGAGACGTGTCGTTCGGGACATCCTTGAAAGCTGGACATCGCTGGGCATGAAAGCACTTGGAATTGATCATGCTACTACAATATATAGCGATAACCAGGGGGCTATGGAGCTCGCTCGAAACGAGAGCGCTAACAGACGCAACAAGCACATTGATATTGCATACCACTTTGTAAGAGATGCAGTTGTGCGTAAAGAGGTGGACTTGGTGTACGTGCCAACAACTGAAAATGTTGCTGACGCTTTGACAAAACCACTAGGGCGAGTTCAGATGACAAAACTTGTTAGATTGATTGTGATGGGTAGGAAGGGGGAGCATGAATTAATGTAAAAACAATGTGATCGAGGGGAGTGTTGAAAAAGGGATAGAATGCATGCGATCCCATGGTTTTTAGTTGCCACCTGGACACGTGTACACTTGTAGCATGAAAAAGCGAGTTGCACCCTTCTTCTGTGTGTACACCTACTACACGTGTAAAATGGGCCAAATCGAAAGTTGCCTGGGACGAAAGCTCATTTTCGGGCAACTCAAAATCACGGCGCATTTTACCTTTTTTCAAACCACTTGGTATTCTGCCCTCTGATTGGCTGCTAGATACGCCTCCATACCACTCACATCGCTCCAAGTGGCGATGTCTGAGCTGATCATTGTGGAGCATTCTGACACTTGGCATGTTATGGTTGGTTGATGGTTTGTCTCTATTCTAGGCTCAAAGTACTGTACCCAATGTGTCATACGTTTACTGTCTCCTATGTGGCATACGTGTACTGTCTCCTCTCTGTCGTACGTGTACAGTATTATAGGTGTCGGACGTGTACAAGTAAACAGTGGTTTCTATATTTATCCTATAGTTGCCTGGACTGGCTGCATACAGTTTACACTATACTCATTATACTGGCTGCATACAAATCACTCTTGCATAAGTATGCAGCCAAAGTATGTTGATGCAGCCACGTTGCTTTTACAGTATTGCACGTATAGCACGTAAGGCTTAATTCACGTTGAACGGCCTGCATGAGATTTACGTATGGTTACATAACAACGTGAGACAAGCCCGCCAAAAATTGTTTTCTACTTTTATGATATTTTAAGTTCCCGCCTAAAGTTCCCGCCTTTGGGTTCTGTTACAGGCCGAGAGATTACAGTTGCGTTGGCGGGTCACGTAAGGCATAATTCATGGGTTGACTGTTTTAGTGTACGTTTACGTAACAGAACATGCATGGCTAGCATGCACGCAATGTTACTTACGTTTTGAATATCGGTATTTATGAATTTCCCGCGCATGCAAATCAGGGATTCTGAGGCATCTCGGCTTGGGTAGGCTATAGGATCAACAAAGATAGTACTGCAAATGTAGATTTTGCTACTTTCATTTTGCTGTCACGAAGCCGAAGTGAGTACCAACAAACAGTATATAGTTGTAGTCTAATACATCACCCAAGTAAAGAAGAGGTACGGACTTGCCTTTGATTTCAACACCAACCTCACCCTTGCCGTTCTATCTCCTTTCTGTTTCTTTTATCCATCTACACTCTTTCCCTACTTCCCTTTTCATTCTCTCTCCTCATCCCTCATCATCCCCTGTTCTTTTCATCAAATTTTGCATAATTGTTGACAAGTGGAACTTGGCCCATAATGCCTAGGCTAAGAATTGCCTGCTTTAATCCTATTGGCTGATAGGTCAAATGCTGCAATTCTATTGGCTGGTGATGTACACGTGTAATGGCTGTAGAGGTGTAAGGGTTGACTTTGAGCTATTTTAGAGGGCAGAATGGTGTTTATGGGGTCATTTTACATAGGGTAGGGCACTGTAAGTGGGGGAGGAGTATACTGTATAAGAGGTATGTCGAGGTAAGGTATGTACGCGTGTACGTGGTGGCAGTTGTGTATGTGATGTACACGTGGTACAGCGAAGAGTAGAAACCTTTGGTGCAGTGGTGTACACATACTGTACTGGTGTCAAGTTTCGTACTGTATCTCGTACTGTGCTTCTTACTGTACCTCGTACTGTACTTCTTACTGCACTTGAGTTCGTACAGTGGGAGTTGGTTATGAAAATACTATCATGGCTACACCGCTCCGGTCTCTCCAGGTACAGTAGAATGCCTACTGTATCCGCCGGCTGCATCCAAAATCAGTTTTGTGATTCTATAATACGTATGAGGTTTCTAGATATGATTATGGTTAGTCCGGCTGCATCCGAAATCAGTTATGTGATTCTACCATACGTATGAGCTTTCTGATTATGATTACGGTTTGCCGGCTGCATCCAAAATCAGTTTTTTGATTCTATAATACGTATGAGGTTTCTAATTATGACTACGGTTTGCCGGCTGCATCCAAAATCAGTTTTTTGATTCTATAATACGTATGAGGTTTCTAATTATGATTACGGGTTATTTGGCTGCATCCAAAATCAGTTGTGTGATTCCATAATACGTATGAGGTTTTTGATTATGATTAAGGTTTGCCCGCTGCATCCAAAATCAGCTATGTGATTTTATAACAAAATAGTGAAACAATTTTTCGAGTCACAGCATCTCGGACAAAATGATATGATATGTCAATGTGCTTATTTCGCCTGTTAACTCCTTCGTTACCCGCAAATGGTATTGTACCAGCATTATCACACCCGACTGTAACTGTGCTGTCTTTCGAATTTCCCAATGCGTCTGCAAGAAGGCACCTGAGCCAAGCTGCCTCTTTGCAAGCCTCACACAGTGCAATATACTCCGCTTCGCATGTGGATTTCGCAACGACCGTTTGTCTCCTAGACGACCAACTAATAGCTACCCCACACAGTTTGAACACATATCCACTGGTGGACTTTCTCGAGTCCAAGCAACCACCCCAGTCTGCATCGCTGAAGCCCTCCAGAGTTTACACTGGGAGATTTCCATCTAGAACTACAGCTAGTGAGAGCGTTCCTTTGATATATCTCAGAACTCGTTTGGCTGCTTGCCAGTGGTCCTCGCGAGGGTTCTCACAGTGTTGGGACAGTTTTCCCACCACATATGCAAGCTCTGGACGTGACCCTACCATAACAAACATTAAGCAGCCAATGTTCCGTCGATATGGTACATCGCAATACGGGCTAGTTGACATCTCAGGGTTTAATCCTTGTTCCATCGGAGTCCTCACGGGATTGCAACTGGCCATACCAAAACGTTTCAAAATGGACTTGGCATACTCTGTCTGCGAGATATAGATCCGTCTAGGGACCCTTTTTCTACTTATTTCAAGCCCAATGCACTTTTTGGCCTCGCCTAAATCTTTCATCTCAAATCTTTTGTTCAGCTCACCTTTCATCCAGGTCACGGCTTTCAGGTCACTTCCCGCAAGAAGCAAGTCATCCACATATAGGGCAATCAGCATAACGCCTTTTTCCGATATGTTTGTATATAAACAGGCGTCACTTCTCGTAGTCTTGAAGCCAAGTGTGTGAATAAGGAAATCGTCTATCTTTTTGTGCCATTGTCGACTCGCTTGCTTAAGACCATAGATAGCCTTGAGAAGTTTGCAAACATGATTGGGCCTGGAGGAGTCAACGATACCTTCAGGCTGCTCCATATAAATATCCTCTTCTAAGTCACCGTTCAGAAAGGCCGTGACCACGTCCATTTGATGAAGCTCTAAATCGAAGTGGGCTACAATCGCCAGCAACAATCGAATCGTTGTAAATTTGATCACCGGCGCAAAAGTCTCTGAGTAATCAATCCCTCAATTTGTTGAAAGCCCGCACAACCAGACGACCTTTTCCCTTTTGAGTCAGCGTGCCGTTAACGTCCGGCATGTCCTTCGCAGTAAATACCCAGCGAGAAGTTAGAATATTGGCACCTTCTGATCGTGGCACTAGTGCCCAGGTTTTGTTTTTGCGTTGGGACTCTAGCTCCTTATCAATAGCTTTCTGCCAGAACTGTGGTTGTGGTCCACCCATCGCCTCTTTAAAGGAGTTCGGTATGTTGATGTCGCCACAGGAAGGTGTGAGTAAGCTGGTTCCCACCAGGCCTGTCCACCACTGTCGGGGGGGGCGTCGTGAACGAGTGGAGCGGCGAGGTTCCAAATCGCCGGACCAGCATCTTGCTGACCATTCACTTCTTTTTGTTGCAAAGTCTCATTAGTTGAGTCGGGCTCGATACCTTGACTTTGGAAGTTCTCAACCTCCACCGGTGACCCTGTTTCAATGCCATGTTCATTATCACCATTAGATGTTTCAGACTCAATTTCGTCAGTATTGGTCGCCTCCTCTGGGTCAACGTCCACGTCATTATCATCGGAAAAATGTTCATTGTAAGAGCAAGCCCCTGGTCTCGACTCATCGAACTGCACATCCCTGGAAATAACAATGCGATGTAGATTGTCATCCCAAATTTTGTAGGCCTTAGTTCCCGGCGGATACCCAGCAAACATTCCCTTTGTTGCGCGGTCGTCAAGTTTACGCACCTCATTACCAGGCACCTTGTACCAGCATTGACATCCAAACACACGTAGGTGAGATACATCTGGCCTTTTCTTCATCCATAGGTGAAATGGAGTAACGAGATCACCCAAAGCTCTTGTCGTGACACGATTGCGAACGTAAACTGCGTTATCCAGAGCTTCAGCCCAAAAAGCTTTTGAACCTTCATATGGGACAGCATAGACCTGACGAGATCAATCAGGGTACGATTGAGCCGTTCTGCCACCATTCTGTTCAGGTGTGTATGCAGCGGTCGTTTGATGAACAGTTCCTTGACGATAGAAAGGATTGGAACTCTGAAGAAAGATACTCTCCACCACGATCAGATCGAAGCAGCGTTGAGCAGTGTGTGTGAAGGCATATTGGGCAAACTTCTGATAAAAATGGAACGCTTCATCTTTACTCTTCATCGGATAGACAACACTCCAGTTTGAGTGGTCATCGATAAAAGTGACAAAGTATCTAGCACCGCCTACTGACTGTACTTGGAGTGGGCCGCAGACGTCCGAATGGACCAAGTCTAGCAAATGTTTGGCCCTGCCTCCAGAGCGCTGTTTAGGAATCACAGCACGAGTTGCTTTTCCTACACACACGCATCACATGTCCCAGATTCACAGTCAGAGGATGAGCTAGCGTCTCTTGTTATATATGAAGAGGAGATATGAAGTCCACTTACAACGTTCTTACGAGCCATGGACAATATTTTTTGAGTGTGAACGTGGGCCAATCTTTCATGCCATGTCTTCAAAGAGGCTTTGTGCGCCGAATGAACCTCGTTACATGTGTCAAGCACATACAGCTCTCCTCGTCTTGTGGCAGTAGCCACGATGCAGTTACTCCTTCACAGTGCACTTGTCACGAACGAACTCAACGTCAAATCCATTATCGACCATCTTACGTACAGAAATTAGGGAAAAAGCAAAGCTTGGAACGTGCAGCACATTGGTGAGCTTGCATGGCTTTTGAACTCCGTTCACTACAAGCGTAATGAGGACGGTCCCGACTCCAGCTACTACTGCACACGCTTTTGTTCCCATTTCTACGCGGCTGTTTGAGACCTCCCTGTAGTCGGAGAACAGTCTCTTGTCAAATGTCATGTGCGCGGAGCATCCAGAGTCGATAAGCCAAGTGTTTGACGTTATGTTGATACCAGAGTTATCTACCTTGTTCATCAGACATATGTACTTAACTTCATTAATTTCCAGATCTTCTTTCTCTTGAGCAATCATCGCAGTAGGCTTCTGTGACTGTCTTCGTAGGAACCGGTCAGGTGGCGGTGGTCGCCTTCCGTTGATGTCCTTTCCCCAGCAGCGGGCAGCGGAGTGATGAAATGAACAGGGGATGATGAGGGATGAGGAGAGAGAATGAAAAGGGAAGTAGGGAAAGAGTGTAGATGGATAAAAGAAACAGAAAGGAGAAAGAACGGCAAGGGTGAGGTTGGTGTTGAAATCAAAGGCAAGTCCGTACCTCTTCTTTACTTGGTGATGTATTAGACTACAACTATATACTGTTTGTTGGTACTTTCGTTCGTGACAGCAAAATGAAAGTAGCAAAATCTACATTTGCAGTACTATCCTTGTTGATCCTATAGCCTACCCAAGCCGAGATGCCTCAGAATCCCTGATTTGCATGCGCGGGAAATTCATAAATACCGATATTCAAAACGTAAGTAACATTGCGTGCATGCTAGCCATGCATGTTCTGTTACGTAAACGTACACTAAAACAGTCATGAATTATGCCTTACGTGACCCGCCAACGCAACTGTAATCTCTCGGCCTGTAACAGAACCCAAAGGCGGGAACTTAAGGCGGGAACTTAAAATATCATAAAAGTAGAAAACAATTTTTGGCGGGCTTGTCTCACGTAAATCTCATGCAGGCCGTTCAACGTGAATTAAGCCTTACGTGCTATACGTGCAATACTGTAAAAGCAACGTGGCTGCATCAACATACTTTGGCTGCATACTTATGCAAGAGTGATTTGTATGCAGCCAGTTAAATGAGTATAGTGTAAACTGTATGCAGCCAGTCCAGGCAACTATAGGATAAATATAGAAACCACTGTTTACTTGTACACGTCCGACACCTATAATACTGTACACGTACGACAGAGAGGAGACAGTACACGTATGCCACATAGGAGACAGTATGATGACAATGGGTACAGTACTTTGAGCCTAGAATAGAGACAAACCATCAACCAACCATAACATGCCAAGTGTCAGAATGCTCCACAATGATCAGCTCAGACATCGCCACTTGGAGCGATGTGAGTGGTATGGAGGCGTATCTAGCAGCCAATCAGAGGGCAGAATACCAAGTGGTTTGAGAAAAGGTAAAATGCGCCGTGATTTTGAGTTGCCCGAAAATGAGCTTTCGTCCCAGGCAACTTTCGATTTGGCCCATTTTACACGTGTAGTAGGTGTACACACAGAAGAGGAGTGCAACTCGCATTTCATGCTACAAGTGTACACGTGTCCAGGTGGCAACTAAAAACCATGGGATCGCATGCATTCTATCCCTTTTTCAACACTCCCCTCTCGATCACATTGTTTTTACATTAATTCATGCTCCCCCTTCCTACCCATCACAATCAATCTAACAAGTTTTTGTCATCTGAACTCGCCTAGTGGTTTTGTCAAAGCGTCAGCAACATTTTCAGTTGTTGGCACGTACACCAAGTCCACCTCTTTACGCACAACTGCATCTCTTACAAAGTGGTATGCAATATCAATGTGCTTGTTGCGTCTGTTAGCGCTCTCGTTTCGAGCGAGCTCCATAGCCCCTGGTTATCGCTATATATTGTAGTAGCATGATCAATTCCAAGTGCTTTCATGCCCAGCGATGTCCAGCTTTCAAGGATGTCCCGAACGACACGTCTCAGCCATATTGCTTCTTTACTTGCTGCAGTTAACGAAATGTATTCGGCCTCACATGACGAAGCTGCGACAGCCGTTTGCTTTCGTGAGCACCAACTTACCCCACTTCCAGCCATGCGAAACACGAAACCACTCGTCGATTTGCGATCGGACACATCTCCGGCCCAATCCGAGTCACAGTATGCAGACAAGCCCAGATCAGCATTCCCTCGGAACACAAGACCTAAATCTTTGGTCCCAGCGAGATACCTTAACACTCTTTTTACTGCTAACCAATGCTTCTCTCTTGGTTCTTCGCAGAAACGTGCAAGTTTGCCAACCGCATAAGATATATCAGGTCGTGTTCCAACAGACAAATACATGAGAGATCCAATGGCGCTCCTGTATGGAGCATCTGTCCGAGCATCACTTCCCGTATCTACCGACCGATCCACGTTCAACTCGTCAGTGTT
>NADL03000249.1:0-69288 GCA_002205965.3 Kappaphycus alvarezii
GTTTCAGAACTTCGTGGGAGTCGAACACTCTATCACAAACAGTACACCTAGGGGTCTCCTTTTGTTGGCTACTCTAGTATTATGACCCTTAGAATGAACGTGATCGTAGAATGTCTTAGCACTATTGCAGCTAATCTGGCAGGTCTTGCAGTACCTCTTGTGCCTCGGCGGAACTCGCTTCTTCGCCTTCAGCTCCCTCTTCGCGACTCGATCGGCAAGCGCTTTGGCTTTCTTGGCCGAGAGTCGTTGAATTTTTCTAATCGGCTCTGTGGAGGTACTGACCTGCGGGGGATCCTATATCCTTCCTGGGCGACAGAAGGGCGAGCGTCGGCGGCGGTGGTGTTGTCGGTTCAATAACCTCGATCCTCTCCACACTTGACCTCCTCCCTGACGGTAAACCTCTGACCGATGGAGCCCTGGGCACTCGCGGCACCAGGGCTAATTCCGAGTCTAGCACAACCCCGCAGAAGCAGGCACAGATAGTGGAAGTGATCGTCAGTAACAGCTTTATGGAATTACAAGTCTTTAGACCAACCAAAAGGTGCAAAGAGAATCACTTCGATGTGCAAAGAAATGGAATTATTCAAATAACTTACCAGAAACGTGAGACATATTCAACAGGCTGAGACAAACAAAGCGAAACAGGACAACGACACAGGGCGACTTACGGGAATCAAAGAGAGAGATAGCGTTGAACTGGGCCCATAACCTGAAGATGAGTTGCGATGGGAAGGCTGGTGGGAGAGAGGATGAAGCTGCGGGCTTGGCTACCCAGAATTTACTCGGTACTCTAAAATTCTGACCTTAAGTACAACCTGCAACTACTCTCTAACTCACTGCGTCCATTAACAAAACATAGAAACTGAACCATTTGGACAGATTGAAACATATTGGCCCAGTAATAACGTTCAATTGGGGCATTTTTAGAACTGCTTCCAAAGTTGTCAAATTCGTGTAAGACAGTTTGGCCCAATACACACATCAATACAGCACCTTATTTTGTAAACTCATCCGAATCGAATTCTTTGTGCCAAAATAACGGACTCAACCCGTCATACGTATTATGGAATCACACAACTGATTTTGGATGCAGCCGGCAAACCGTAATCATAATCAGAAACCTCATACGTGTTATAGAATCACATAACTGATTTTGGATGCAGCGGCAAACCTTAATCATAATCAGAAACCTCATACGTATTATGGAATCACATAACTGATTTTGGATGCAGCCGGATAACCTAATCATAATAGAAACCTCATACGTATTATAGAATCACATAACTGATTTTGGATGCAGCCGGCAAACCGTAATCATAATCAGAAACCTCATACGTATGTAGAATCACATAACTGATTTCGGATGCAGCCGGACTAACCATAATCATAACTAGAAACCTCATACGTATTATAGAATCACAAAACTGATTTTGGATGCAGCCGGCGGATACAGCAGGCATTCTACTGTACCTGGAGAGACCGGAGCGGTGTAGCCATGATAGTATTTTCATAACCAACTCCCACTGTACGAACTCAAGTGCAGTAAGAAGTACAGTACGAGGTACAGTAAGAAGCACAGTACGAGGTACAGTACGAAACTTGACACCAGTACAGTATGTGTACACCACTGCACCAAAGGTTTCTACTCTTTGCTGTACCACGTGTACATCACATACACAACTGCCACCACGTACACGTGTACATACCTTACCTCGACATACCTCTTATACAGTATACTCCTCACCCACTTACAGTGCCCTACCCTATGTAAAATGACCCCATAAACACCATTCTGCCCTCTAAAATAGCTCAAAGTCAACCCTTACACCTCTACAGCCATTACACGTGTACATCACCAGCCAATAGAATTGCAGCATTTGACCTATCAGCCAATAGGATTAAAGCAGGCAATTCTTAGCCTAGGCATTATGGGCCAAGTTCCACTTGTCAACAATTATGCAAAATTTGCATTTATCGTCGACCCCTCGAAAATGGCTTTTCGTCCCCGGCAACTTTGTTTTTCGGGTAAATTTGGCATATATTATCCTTCAGAACCACATGTGTCCACGTGTACAGATATACAGCTTCCCAACCTCCGTGCGAGACGTCTAGTCAAGGCGATGGGCGTGTGATCGTCTCACAAAATCACCAACATCCGAGTCATTAGCCTTTGATGGACTTTGACAGGTATCTAGTATATAAAGGCCTTTGACAAGAGTGCCGGTGGACACTAGAGATCCATCGGTGTTGTCCGTAAGCAGAACAGCGTTGCGATTGAATTGGGAGTTAATGCCGCGATTTGCCATTTCGGATACCGAGAGCAGCTGGTATCGAAGGGTAGGACGTGAAGTACGTTCTTTAGTAGGCATTGAACGGTATCCTTTTTGTAACGGAGAGTCAGCCACTACGTCACCTGTTCCCTCGATAGAGGCTGTAGAATCTGCTCCCAGATCAGAGTTGAGTTAGCCGAGGACTCTTGGTATGAAACAAAGGCGAGCGATCGTGAGTGACATGGGAGGTACAGCCCGAATCCATAACCCATTCATTAGCAAGGATACAGAGCTACCAATAGTTTGTAGCGCCAATTGGCTTGGTTCAAGGGATTCGCTTCAATGTGACAATTATTTCCATCAACCGAGTGATCGGTGGTGACATTGCTTTCAACGATCTCGTTCTCACGTTCCGGAGTTGCAGCGTTGCAATCAGCGACGCGATGATTAGGCATGGATACCAAGCAGACGAGGTCTCTGTCTTCTTCTTTCTCAAGGGAAGCTTGGGAAGCTACAAGACTTTTTCCCCATCCGGCCCTTGTTCAAGTGGGCTCGAGCTGGGTGGCCAACAGGAGCAAGGTGTGGGTACTTCTTGAAGCAGCGACTGCTGCACGATGCTTTCCACAGTGTGTGCATATCTCAGCGGTAGGGTCTCGCTTGAACTGGGCCGTTGCTTTCCCAAGAAGAGCCGCGGATTCCGAAGCCCTCAAGGCGTCCTGATCTCGTTGGGCATGGCGCTGCTCCTCTTGGCGGCATCTGCTTTGAACGAACTCGAAGAAGAATTGTCGTCATCGAGATGAGCACGTCAGGGCCGAGATGAGAGTATCAAAGCGATCTGGCAGGCCGTTAAGTAGCGCCATGGCCATTTCGCTGTCTTCGATGTGGACGGACATCGACTTGAGAGTGGCAGCGAGCTGGCGGATACGGGCGGCGAACGAGAGCACTTTCTCGTTCGGGTTCATCTTGGCGGTATAGAATCGGAGTCTGGCAGCCAGTTTATGAGAAAGAGTATGCTTCTCAAAGATATCACAAATCAGGGACCACATGACCTGGCGGTATTGGCATGCTGGACTTGTTCGAGATGGGTATCAGATAGAGTCAGTCCGATGGTAGCCCTAGCCTTGCAATCCGCCTTCTTCCATGCGGAGTATGTAGATGACGAGGATTCCGGAGGGTCTTCAGTAAGGTGGTCGTCAACTTCCCTCAGTGAGAGCAATAGTTGAATTCTCGACTTCCAGATGTGGAAGTTGTCATCACGGAGCTTTCGAGGCTGTCGAGTCGAAGTCCTGAAGGGTCCATGGAGAAAAGCAGTGGAGTGAGAAAAAACTGTGCTTATAGATAGAGGAGCACGGGGGGTCGAGAACAATTTACTTATTTCTACGATCAATGTGCCTGTTGCGATCGTGTCTCGTCTGGAAGAGACGGTTGCAGCAAACACACGGAGTGATGGCTGATCTCCTCTGGACTCTGTTTCGACACTTCTTTCCACCTCTGTGCTGCTCGAGCTGCTTTGGACCCGAGACTTTGAGTTGGCAAAGGTCACAAACCAGGAGGGAAGACTTGGGCTTGGAGATAGGAGGAACAAGAGTTTGAGGTAGGGGGACGAATGGAGCCGGAGAGAGAGGTTCGACTGAAAGAGGAGTCGGAACCCTTGGAGATGAAGAAACAAATGCACCAGAAGGGCAGCAGGAGAGAGTGGAGATTGGATAGGAGCAGCTGGAGCTGGAGACGTCAAAGCCGGAGAAGGGAGATGAGAGAACCACTTGAATGGGTCGGGTGTCGGAGGTTTCGGATCCTTCTTCTTCTTCGGCTCCCCTCCCTTTGATTTCCTGCTTGGCTTCGATACTCTGCTCGATGAACAGAAAGTAGCTTAGAGCGAAGGTTCGTTGGCTTTGACTTCTTTCGTAGAGGTTTCGGAGCTAGAGATTTCGGACGAGCAGGCAGTTTCGGACGGTTGGCGAGGGAAAGTATATGGTTTAAGAAGGAGTCCTTCTTCTCCGGAGGAGGAGGCTTGGAGACGACTTCGACTTTAACAACCTCTGGAGTAGTCGCGGTTGAAGGAATGTCGTTACCTTCGCCGTCCGACTCAATAGCGGAATCGTCGATGAAACGGCACTTCGGACGGGCAGGAGGCTTGGTGGAGGATTCGTTGAAGGTAAGGCGGCGAATCACGGGATCTTTTGGAGGGATTTCGATGCCGCGCCGAAATACGGAGAGTGAGATGACCACTGGTAACAGAAATTTGTAAGGTTAGGCGGAGGATAAGGCAATGCTTCGGGATGGTATGAGAAAAGCACAAGATGGTTTGGACTTACTGTTCGACTAGGCACGGGCCGTGAGACAAACCGGGGTATGTAACACGGGGAGACAAGAAGCAACGAGAGCAAGACGGGCCGCAAGATGTACTGGAATCTGTGGTGTGGGGATGAAGAGCGCGACGGGCTGCAAAACCAACAGGAGTAGGTAGAGCAGGGACGACGGACGCTAAGCAGGCCACAAGACAGGAGGTCAGTAGATAATGCAGAGACGCCAAGAGAGTGCGGTCAAACCTTACGGGCTTTTTTTTTTTTTTTTTCTTCCCGAGTGTAGGGTAGCCTCCGCGAAGTTGTTCAGTCTGTCCCTATACGGAGTATAGGGTAGCGTCGGGGGTGCGCGAGCAAGCGAGATGGATTCGTGAGCAGCGCTAGTGTTCTGGGCCCATACCTGATGGACAAGGAGAAGGGAGAGAGCGCGGGCGGACGAGAGAGAGAGCGAGAAGAGGGAGAGAGAGCGAGTGGAGAGAGATAGAGCGAGTGAGAGAGAGAGAGAGCAAAAGGAGATAGAGAGAGAAAGTGAGCGACAAGGAGAAGAGTTGAGAGAAGGGAAAGTGGTGAGAGACTTTACTTCGACCAAAGTGGGCTGAGACCATGGCTTATATAGACTTCAGGGCGAGTCGCTTGATGCTTCGGCACGACCTGTGGAATTTTCCAGAAGCCATGTAGACGACGGTGAAAGAATAACCGTAAACCTATCTGAGCTGATCTAAAAAGATCAGCTCAAGCTCACAGCACAGTACAGTGCATAAACGTAACGGTCAAGATCTAGGTTGAACAGTAAAGTACAGTAAAGTACAGTAGCTTTCCCCGCATACATTGTCAGTAAGCTGTAATTGTACCAACACGCCCCCACAATGGCCCGCTCGCCGACGTCAGCGACCCGGCGACGATTCAGCGGCTCCGGGACCTGCACCCGTCCCCGCCGAGCCCTGTCTCGCCGCTCCCGGAAGGACGGCTCCCGCCGCCCCCGTGCATCACCGAGGCTGCTGTGGAACACGCGGTCCGCGGCGTCCCGAGAGACACCACCGCCGGACCCGAACGAACGCCGCCGCGCTGGTTCCACCTCCTGGTTAAGACTCGCGTCAGTCCCGAAGCCGGCGTGACTGGTCTGCGTGTCCTGACACAGCTCGTTTCTCGGCTCGCACGGGGGCAACTCCCGGACGCTGTGCTCCCCTCGTGGCAGCGGCGACGCTCCTCCCGCTTCAGCCGACTCCCGACAAGGTCCGCCCGATCGCCATCGGGTCTGTGCTTCGCAGGATAGTGACGAAGGCACTGCTCTCGGCCGCAATAGCCGATTCACACTCGGTTATGTCGCCGCATCAGACGGCCAACGGTGTCAAAGCCGGGTTGGACTCTATTGTACACGACACCCGCACGACACTACGCCGCTTCTCCGCCACCCCGAACGTCGCCACGGTCCTCATAGACGCTAACAACGCCTTTAACCGCGTTGATCGGCAGTCTATGCTGGACCACCTACCAATGCTCGCCCTCGCTAGCCCGCTTCGCAAACATGATCTACGGCGAATGCAACCGCCATTGCTTGTCCCTAACCGGGATCGCACCGTCATACCAAGTGCCCAGGGCACCCAACAGGGTGACCCAGCCAGCATGCTGTTGTTCTCGCTAACGATCCAACCCCTCATCCGTCGGGTTGCTGAGATCCCCAACATTGCTCTCTGCCAATGGTACGCCGATGACGGCACGATCGTCGGGAATCTTGGCGCCATCCGTCAGGCTCAGGCTCCTTGCCCGAGATGGTCTCACGGTTGGCTTCCATGTCAACCCACGAAAGACACGCATATACTGGCCTCACGTCATGCCGCAGGATCGAGCAGCCCTCTTAGCGGAATTCCCTCTCGCAGAATGCTCGCGGGACGGCTTTCCGCTTCTAGGGGCCCCATTGGGAACAAAGCGTTCACGGAGAGTTTTCTCCGGTCCAAGATTGCTCAGTGCCGCCGGACCCTGGACCGCCTCCTGCTGGTCCGCGACGCCCGCACCCGGTTCCACATGCACCGGATCTGTGCCTCTGCATGCCTCCTATCGCATGCATTCAAGCTCTCAGATCCGCGCTTAGCCGAGTCCGCCGCAGAAGAATTTGATGATCTACAACGGTCATCATATGAAAAGTTACACGGCATAGCTCTCACGGACCGAGCCTGGGACCAAGTCTGCCTCCCCATGCACCTCGGAGGTCAGGGCTTCGAAAGCATCGCCTCGTGCCTCCACGGCGCTGCCGCCGCCAGCATCATTGATGCTGCGCCCGCACGGCAGCGAACTTCCGCATACGCCACGCCGCGTGCTTGTGCACTTGCTTCTGGCCGCTACCGCGGCGACCGGTCCTTCCTCCTCCGTCAGGCTGGCCTTCTCTCCGCCGTTTCGCCCTGTCCATCCCCGGGATAGTCGACCTTTCCACCCTTGACCCTCCAACTCTAGCTGCTTCACCCACCAACACTCTAACCCTTCTCAAACGGGTGCAGCAAGAGGCGCGGGCAGAGTACATTGGCACGACGACTCCTGGGCGAATGCCCCAAACCGACCGCCCATAGCGACGCCGACATTCGACATCGCATCCCTGGCTTAGCGTTCCGCCGCAGCCCCGCTGCGGCGTTTCTCTTCGCTCACCCATGCAGCTACGAAGGTCCACACCACACACTGGCAGACCATGCTCCGCCGTCACCTCGGACTGCCAGTGTATGATGACTCCATGGCCCTCAACTGCCACCACTGTGAGCACCCCTTGGACACCCTCGGGATCACGCCGCCGACCTCTGCTGCCCTGGTTTCGGCCGTCGTCACCGCCATAACTCGCTCTGTAATGCGATTGCGAACACGTTACCCGCGCCGCGGGTCTGGATACTCGGCACGAGGTTCCGTTCCTCGTCCCTGGCACTGAGCTCCGGCCCGCCGATATCCTTGGACAACCGCCCCCAACCCCGGAAGGCACAACGTTGCGCCCATTGCCTGTGACATCACTGTCTTCTCACCGTGTAAGGCCGCAGTTCGCACCAAGGCGACCCAGGTTGCCGGAGGCGCTGCTGAACTGGCGGCCCGCGATAAGGTCACAACCCTGGAACGCAACATCGCCCGACGCCTCCACGCTCCCTCAACTGGTCCATATTCCCGCGTCTTACACGCCGAACTTCACGTTTCGACCTCTGACGTTTGATTCCCTAGGTGCCCTCCCCCTGGAACTATTGCATTTATCGAGGAGTTAGTTCCGCGGATCGCGTCCAAGTGTCACTCGACAGTTGGCGTTATCCGCCGCCGTATCTACCAGCGACTGAGTTGCACCCTCTGGTCATCCATCGCTGAAGCTATCCTGTCGCGAGCCCCGATGCGCATGGACGACGAAGCACACCCGGTTAGATCTTAACCGTATAGTTAGGACGTGCGCAGTCCCCAGTAGATACTGAACGCATTAAACTTCTTTCAACCTCTAGTAACAAGTTCTCAAATCTCTCCCAAACAAATAATTTTCCAACCACCAAGTCACCATCCTCATGCCCCCTTCCCCTCGGCGCCTCCCCCGCGCACGGCATGGATGAGCACATCCTATGCCGCCGTGGCTTCACGCCCGCCCCGCCGCCCACAAACGCCCCCACCCTAGTGCCCATCACCAAGGTCGAGCTTCCACGCCTCGACCCTGCTAGTACCCGCACGTGTCATAAGCTCCCGCAGGCTCAAGCGCTCATTGCCAACCGGCCAACGCTTCTCCTCAAGCCCTCGCCGTGCTCGGGAGCTCGTTGCTTCGCTCCGCCGCCCCCGGTCGTCTCAATCCGCGCACGGGGGATCTTGAGCCCACCCCCCTCCCGGCCCCGCAACTCGCCCACTTGGGGATCGCACTACCTCGGAACGCTCCTTCACCTCCTACCAGGCCGCCCAAAGTTCCTCGGGGAGGCTGCCACCCTTGCCAACACCTCGCTGCCCCGCACGTCCTCATCCCTCACGTTGGAAAATGGACGTTCATTTACTTCCCCGATGCCGCCCGTAAGGAGATTTCTCCATCCTGGCCCACCTTCAGTGCATGTTCCGGACCTGCAAACCACTATTTTGACCATTGCGGCCACCGCCGCAGCCCTGGACGACTCCGCTTCCCAAGGAGTCGTGACCCGCCTAGGCCGAGAGGCCACCCGCCTGCTTGACCCAACCTTCGCTCCTGGGTCCTCCCCACGTTCGCACGGCCCTCGCAACGACCCTGCATCACCACGCCGCGACGTGATCGACACTCGTCGTGCCGCCCGAGCCCGCCCCTCACCCGCTCAACCCAAGACACCCGTCCCACCCAAGACCCCCGCCAATCCCGCCCGCCCACCTGTTGTGAGCCCCGCACCCCACCGCCCCGACCTCTCCCGGCTCCGCCCGCAACAAGCGCCCCAACGCGCTTCCGGCCTCCTCCTCCGCCCCTCCCGCCCCCGGGCCCGCCCTCAACAATCCCCCGACCTCACCCTGCAATCCCCGGGCTCTTCCCCCTCTCCAACCAAACGCCGCTGCGCGCAACTGAAGAGGCCCCGCGGCGGAGTTCCTTATGGTGCCCACCGCAACCTCGACGCCCCTGGCGTTCTTCCCCTACTGTGGCCGCCCTCGGCGCCACAGGGTCGGAGTCCGCCACACCCGCTGCCATGCCGCCGTCGTCCGCAGGCATGCAAGAAGTGTTGTTGATTTGGCAAGACGATCACATGACCCCACATCGGTGCCAAACCTCATAAGAGGCATGAGGCATGTTCCACGTGTATACATGCACACCTGTTTATTGAAGGGTAGCCGTAAGGTATTTCGGAAGAAATCCAAAGTTCCCAGGGACGAAAGTACGAATTTGATAGGTCAGCGACTTAGAGGGCAAAATGTTGTTATGGGGTGATTTTACGTAGGGTAGGGTACAATAAGTGGATGATGAGTATACCGTATGAGAGATATGCTGAGGGAAGCTATGTACACGTGTACGTAGTGGCAGTTGTGTATGTGATGTACACGTGGTACAGCTAGGAGTAAAACCTTTTGTGGCAGTGGTGTACACGTACTGTACTAGTGCCAAATGAAGAATTGTACTTCGCACTGTACATCGTAATATACCAAGTACTGTACTTCTTACTGTACTTGAGTTTGTAAAGTAGGAATCGATTATGGCAATACTGTCATGACTGCTAGAAAGAGGTATTTGATTTTATATTACGTATGAGGTTTCTAGTTATGATTACGGATTGTCCGTCTGCATCCAAAAATCAGTTATGTGAATCCATCATACGTATGAGGTTTCTAGTTATGATTATGGGTTTTATCCAGCTGCATCCAAAAATGTTATGTGATTCCATCATACGTATGTGGTTTCTAGTTATGATATTGGTTTGTACAACTGCATCCAAAAATCAGTTATGCGATTCCATCATACGTATGTGGTTTCTATTTATGATATTGGTTTGTACAACTGCATCCAAAAATCAGTTATGTGATTCCATCATACGTATGCGGTTTCTATTTATGGTACTGATTTGTACAACTGCATCCAAAAATCAGTTATGTGATTCCATCATACGTATGTGGTTTCTAGTTATGATATTGGATTGTACAACTGCATTCAAAAATCAGTTATGTGATTCCATCATACGTTTGTGGTTTCTAGTTATGATACGATTTGTACAACTGCATCCAAAAATCAGTTACGTGATTCCATCATATGTATGAGGTTCGTAATTATGATGAAGATTGGACCGACTGCATTAAAAAATTAGTTATGTGATTCTGTTTCACCTATGAAGGATTGAGTCTGTTATTTTGTCACAAGGGAATTCGGTTCCGATAAAGTCTGCAAAATAAGGTACTGTTTGATGTGTGTATTGGGCCAACCTATTTACACAAATTTGTCAACTTTGGAAGCAGTTCCAAAATTGCCCCTAGTGACTGTTATTCACCGGGCCAATATTTTGAAATCCGCTCAAATGGCTCAGTTTGTGGGATTCTGTTAATGGACGCAGTGAGTTAGAAAGCAGTTGTAGGTTGTACTCAAGGCCAGGATTTTAGAGTTCCGAGTAAATTCTGGGTAGCCAAGCCCGCAACTTCATCCGTCCAGCAAAGTCCTTCACCCCCTCCGATTCCATTAAGAAGTCCCACCTCCGGCCCAAGGACCCGCACAAGACCTCCGCTGCCCCCTCCTCCCCTGTCGGCGCGTCCGCAATGGAAGGAGTGCGGTTGGGTGACGGCTCCTCCGCCTAACCACCCTCCTCATGGAAATCTCCACCCCCCCTCCCCTCCTCCTCTGCCTCTCCCTTACCAAGCCTCGAAGACATCCTCCGCACACCATACCGGGAAAGGGTCATCTTCCAGGATATCCCATTTCCATGTCTCAAGCCCTTCACTCTCCTTTTATCAAGCTGGTACAATCCGCGCCAACGCAAGGGGGACGAGGCCACCTACCGTGCTTTCCTGCACCTCCACATGCTGCCAACCGCTGTCCTCCGCCGCAGCTTGCGCGGGAGGACGGCTGGCAGCATAACAAAGGTCAACGGGCCGCTCTTGGCGCCCGAATCCGGCGCGCCATACTGGAGCTGAGTGGAACGCGCTGTGGTTTGAAGCCCTGCGCGCCCATGAAGCACGCTCTGAGTGGATCCAGCAGCACCGCCCCGCTTACGGCTCAGGCTCCAGCGACGCACGGCGCGCCGTCGCGCTGAAGCCCTCTGTGCAGACGCCGCTACGGCAAGGCCATGCGGTCCCTGCACAACGCTCCACTAGCCGATGTGAATGACCCGCACACCATCCAAGCGCTGCGTGATCTTCACCCCGCGCCCTGCGCCCTGCGCCGCGCCGATCACACCCATTCCCGAAGAAGGCCTTCCTCCTCCACCATCAATCACGGCAGAAGCCGTAGAGCAGGCTGTACGAGGTATTTCTCGTGGTACGACCGCGGGACCGGACCGCACGCCGGCACGCTAGTTCCACTTGCTAGTCAAGACATCGTCAGCCCGGCCGCCGGGGTGACAGGGAAAAGTGTGCTGACGAGGTTGGTGACGCGGATCGCGCGTGGGGAACTGCCGGACTCGGTCCTGCCCCTGCCCGCTGCCGCAACATTACTCCTGCTACGGCCGAAACCGGACAAAATCCGTCCCATCGCTGTGGGATCGGTCCTCCGCCGCATCGTCACTAAGACGCTGCTGCCGAGCGCCATCGACGACTCTCGAGACTTCCTCGCGCCATTCCAAACGGCCAACGGTATCAAGGCCGGGATGGACGCGGTAATCCATGACACCCGCACCCTGCTTCGCCGTTTCACTGGTGCTCCGCATGTTGCCACGGTCCTCATTGACGCGCACAACGCTTTCAACCGCGTTGATCGCCAGTCAATGCTGTCCCAACTTCAGCACTCGCTCCTTCTCTGGCCCGCTTCGTGAATATGATATATGGTCGTACTCAGCCACCGTTGCTTATACCGAATCGCCAGAACACGGTCATCTCGAGTGCTCAGGGCACCCAGCAGGGGGTCCGGCCAGTATGTTGCTGTTTTCCTCACGATTCAACCACTAATCCGGCAAATCGCCGAGGACAGCAACATCGTGCTGAATCAACGGTACGCAGACGACGGGACCCTCATCGGGATACTCCAGGGTCTGCGCCGTGCTCTCCGCCTCCTGCAGGCTGAGGGTCCGGCTGTCGGCCTCTACGTCAACGCGAGGAAGATGCGCATTCACTGGCCAAATACGCTCCTGCCGGACCGCACGGAATTCCTCCGCGAGTTTCCTCTGTCCGAGTGCTCGCGCGACGGCTTCGAGCTCCTAGGAGCGCCGATGGGCAACCGGCCTTCACCGATGCATACCTACGGGGCAAGGTCGAGGGTGCCACCCCTCCGACTGCTGACTCACGTTCGTGACCCCCGCCCGTTTCCACATGCACCGGCTGTGCGCGTCGGCATGCCTCGTCACCCACGCGTTCCGGCTCGCCGACCCACAACACTCGGCCCCGCTGCGCAAGCCTTTGACGCCCTGCAGAGGTCGTCTTACTCGGAGCTACACGGGATCGCCCTCACAGACGCTGCATGGGACCAAGTCACGCTACCGATTCGACACGCGGAGGTCAGGGTTTCACCCTCATCTCCCCGTTTCTACACTTCTCGGTCGCAGCTAGTATCATCGACGCGGTTCCGGCACGTGAGAGGTCGGCATCGTACACCACGCAACGTTCTGCCGCCGTCTCTGGTCACCGATACCGGGGTGACAGGGCGTTCCTGGTCCGACAAGCCTTGCCGCGAATCCGTGACTTCCTGCAATGTATCCCTGGGCGCCCGTACTCCGTCGACATTGACACATTTGACCCAAGCCTGCTTGCTGCCAAACCATCCAACCTCCATACCTTCTAAATGGTGTGCAGCAGGAGGCACAGGCAAGGGTCCACTGGCGTGATGACTCATGGGTGACACACCCCAACCCGGCTCAGCACAGCACTCAAGAAGTTCGACATCGGATTCGTGGCCTGGCGTTCCGGAACAGCCCCGCCGCCGCTTTTCTCATCGCTCACCCCACAACCGCTACGGTGGTGTCTGATGTGCGCAAATTCGCACACGAAAAAATTTAGATGAGGACCATAATTGTATACAGTATTGGAACTGGGAAGATATTTTTACAGTTTTTGAATTTGCAAGATATTTTTAATTTGGGTGAGTGTGGCAAATTCATCGGTTGATTTTTTATTTTAGGACACGCTGTCATAGTGGATGTCAGTACAGTTCTAGGTTGTGGGTGATACTACGAGTGACTCTGAAAGGTCTATATAATGGCCACATCAATTCCCACCCCTGGCCGATGGGTGGCTGGCATGGGTATGGCACCTAGATATTTACCTTGAGGAAATATCTTCTAATGGTCTCTCTGGTTCACACGATTCCCGTGAATGCGTTTTATGGTATTTAGTATGTTTGATTGAGACTTTAGGATTAGCCGAAAGTCTATATAAGCTGAGTAAAGTGCTTCCTCCTTGAGAGGTCAAGCAAGTTGGCAGACAACTTCAGGTCAAGCTCCGAGTAGTAGGAAGTTGAGAGTCAACTTCAGACCCAGAAAACTTTTTCCTAAGCTGGTCGCAGAGCATCAGTGGTAGACCCTGCCCCTTTTATACTTGCTTGTAGCCCTCTCAACTCTCTCCCATATACACTCCTTTTTATTTGTTCAACTATACCACGGTAGCACTTTTGTCGCTCGCAACACCTCCGTCTTGGGGTAGTTGGTTCTAAGTATCTCTTCTCCCGACGATTTACCCCTATCATTTGGTACTCTTGTGGAGGGGGTTGCACCCGAGGTATTCGAGTTGAGCAGTCTTAGGGAACCATTCGAGGGGATTTCTTTTCTGTAATCATGGATCTCAACGCTGCTCGTATAACGTTCACAGGGGGCAAGAATGAAGACGTTGAGGAGTTTCTCTATACATATGTCAACGTTGTGATGCGTGAGAAGAGCGATGAAGAGAAGGCCGAAAGTATCTTCGCCTATCTTCATGGTGACGCAAAGCACAAATATAAGGCCAAGTTTATCAACGGGTGGTCTCTTAACGGGAATGGGCGTAACTTCGGTGAGGTATGTGAGTGGCTTGTGAAAGAATATGCTAAGGAGGTAGAACCAGATGAGATGATTCGTACCGCCATAGAGGCCCGGCTCAACTTCGACGATTTGTTAAGCTCATTGGTATACTTGTGTGATCTCTATGAAAAGGCTGGGTTCAACGCCCAAGCCAAGTACGGAATGCTGCGTAAGGCGGCGATGGGGGATAAGCGGCTCTCCGATTTCCTCCTCATCAAGGGCCCTCACACTTTTAATGAACTGAAGGGTACCATAGTAGAATTTGTCAAAAATTCGGAGACGTTTCAGTCACTAAGTGAAATCCGAGGGAAACCCGTACATCTATGCCGATCGTACATCCTGAAAAGAATTATCAAAGGCCAGCGACTAGCGCAGCAGCATTGGAATCAGTCAGGAGCGATGTCAAAAACTTGGAAGAAAGGTTGGAAACCCGATTCGATAATCGACTTGACATGATAACCTCGCAGTTGGAAAGCCTTACTCTTACCATTAAGAAGAACCAGTCTGGGGCCCCCAAGGCCGCAGAAGTCTGTTCCTACTGTCACAAGCCTGGACACTTTGCAAATAGGTGTCCTGATAATCCACATAGAAACACTCGTTGTGGAAAGTGCGGTCGTTACGGGCATCATGAAAGTAACTGCTGGTCTAAAGACAACAGAAGAGCAAATTTATCGGACGCGAGGAGTGAGTCAGGACCAGAGATGAAAATCTTACAAAACAGAAGGATCAAAGGTTGGCGGATGCCGGTAATGTATCCATCGCTGAAGAAATCAGTCAAGTTAATGTGACAAAAAGGGATGGGGAAGGGAACGTTTTCGAAAAAACCTAGGCTAGATTATGGAATGCTAGCATATCCCAGCACCTGTACCTCCTCGAACCAAGAGGTCTGATCAAGTTGTTCCAGGAGTGGGAGTCACTCGGCCAAGAAGACGAAAAGAGTAAGAAATTTAAGAATATCCCAAGGACGTACTAGAATATGTGAAGAAGTACAATTTGGTGGCTGAGCTTGCATCAGCCCCAACTGGGATAACGTTTGGTCAACTTTTGAGGGGCGACGCAGAGGAGCGAGAAAAGAACTCAAAAAAATTATCAGGTCTAATAAGTCCGCTAAGGGTAAGAAACTGTTTCTTCAATCGGCCTCGACAGCACCAAGACGTCTTAAACTAGTACCAGTCAAAGTATTGGGAATGCAAACCCAAGCTCTTTTCGATTCGGGCGCTGTTCCAAACCTTATTTCAGAAACTTTGGTGACAGATCTAGGTCTCGAAATTACTCCAACTACTCGAAGAATAACTGTGGCGGATGGAACCGTATCAAAATGCATGGGCACTGTTGACAAGGTTTCCGTGTTCTTTGGGGACTCTAAAGTTGATTAGACTTTCTTGTCATGCCTGATCTCCCTTTCGATGCAATCATTGGCTGCCTACCATGGAAAGACTAGGGACCTGCATTGACTTGGGCAACCAAATCGTTTCAGTTAATGTTGACGGCAGAACCGTGAAGATGCCCCTGGATTTCGACAAAAGCACACATCCGGTAGATTTGAAAGAAACGGACCAGTGAAGATTTCACTTCTAGCTATGACAGCGAAGATTTCGAACCAACTAACACTTTCGGAAGTGGAAAGGGTACGCTCGGGGGATACTGAACATGCATGGGATGATTATGATTCTGGGTTTGAAACAGATGAAGACTGGAATTCTAGGGTAGGTGTGACACCTGAATGTGTTTCTTTTTGCGATAATATCGAATCAAAGGACGGAATTCGGAGCATGAAAGAAGATTACAATTGCAAGGAAAACAGGAATATATCGATTCCATATCTGAAGATGTGAGCACGCCGGAAGAGGTCCTTCAAAATTTGAGGTGAGGATCAAGAAAAGGACCAGCGCCAAATTGGAGAAATTCAAGAAAAAGTACAGCACCTTCCAGCCCCCGCCTCAATGATAATATCCGACATGTTAACATCTTCCGAAGTAATTGCATGGAGTGTATCAGATTTAAGACAAGCAAGTGTACCGGTCACTCACTCATTTGAACTTACCGATACTCAACCAATTTACCACAGGCCTAGACGTCAACCGCCAAAATATGACCAATTTATCTCAGAGAATGTTACAAGTATGCTGGAAAATGATATATTCGGCCAGTTTCATCCCCATGGTCATTTCCAGTTGTGGTCGCACCAAAGAAGGATGGAAGCTGCGTTTTTGCGTCGATTACCGACAACTGAACCAGAGAATGATACCCGATCGATTTCCGATTCCGAACATGAGGAGATCCTCGAGGACTTGAAGGACGGGAGATACTTCACCTCAATTGATCTTTACACTGGTTATGGCAATTCCATTGAAAAATGTAAGGAAAAAACAACTTTTACCAGCAAAGCCGGTACATTCAGGTTCGAAGTGATGCCTTTTGGTCTCATGAATGCCCCAGCTACATTCCAAAGAATGATGAACGAGGTTTTGAAAGGACTTCCATTTGCAAGAGTTTATATCGATGATGTAGTGATATTCTCAAAAACCTTGGATCAGCACATATCGCATGTCAAGACTGTGGTGGAGAGAATAGCTGCGTACAGCCTGAAAATTAAGTTAAGCAAATGCTTCTTTGCGAAAACGTCTATCCAATTACTCGGTCATATCGTCGATCAAGAGGGAATTAAAGTGGATCCAGAGAAAACGAAAAAAATCAAGTTGGCACCAAGGCCCGCTTCAAAGACGGAGGTTCGAAGCTTCTTAGGACTGGCCTCATATTACAGAAGATTTATCAAAGATTTCGCCAAGACTGCAGCACCGTTACATGCCAGCACACGAAGAACGGAAAATTTTACTGGAACAAGGAAATGCAAACTGCATTTGAGGCTTAAAGATAAGCTATGTGTCCCCCCAGTGCTCATGTATCCGGATTTCAAGAGAAAATTCGTTGTGGAGACAGATGCCTCAGAACGGTCTTTGGGTGCCGTTTTGTCCCAAAAAGATGAAAACGGAAGACTACACCCTGTTCAATTCGCAAGTCGCACTCTGAATGATGCGGAAAAGAGATACTCAGTCTGCGAGACAGAAGCGCTCGCTGTCGTCTTCGCACTGAAAAAGTTTCGTGTATACCTTTTATCACTCGAGAAATTTGTCTTGATAACTGATCACCAGGCACTTAAGACAGCATTCCAAAAGAAAGATGTACATCACCGCTTGGCCCGATGGCTCGACATTTTCGCAGAATATCGGTTTGAAATTGTGTATAGGCCCGGACGCAATAATCAGCCTGCCGATTACCTATCCCGCTTGAGGGATCCATGATTCCAAATGAAAAAGCTTCCGAGACATCGTCGGAGTTGCCGAGTTCAAGTGCCGATCGATAACGAGTACGAAGCTTATATTCACGGACTATTAAATTCCTGATGGACTAGAAATGAGAAAGGTTGATCTCGAACACAGAAATTGGGTACGCAGGAACAAAAGGCCTTTACATTGTGGAATGGGAAACTCTTCCGACACACAAAGCCGGTCCTCGACTAGTGGCCCCTTTGAAAGAAAGAATGAAGATCTTGAGGACTTTTCATGATGAGTTAGGGCATTGGGATCTCGAAACAACCAAAAATTCGTTACGAGAGATTCTGGTGGCCCAGTATCCATAAGGACGTCTATAATTTCGTGAAAAGCTGTGACAACTGTCAAAAATTCACTCCGATACGAAAGTTATAAGACAACTCTAGCTTTCCAGTTTCCGGTCTCTTTGAAACCTTCTCAATTGACTTTGCCGGCCCATTCAAGGAAACCTCTTCCGGAAACAAATACCTCCTTATAGGGGTGGAACATCTTACTGGATGGCCAATAGCAGTTGCAGTTGAGGAGGCCAATGCTGAAGTGGTCCTGAGATTCATCGAAAAAGAAATAATTGAACCGTTTGGTCTTCCAAAAAGGATCATCTCAGATAACGCCTTTGTTTTACTGCAACTTCACTGCTTCGTTTCTTGGAAGAAAGGATTCAGCTGAAGACAGTTCTCGCATACGCTCCTATGTCAAACGGAAAGCGGAGAGGATGGTTGGAACCATCAAACGAGCAATATCGAAAACTATGTCGAGAATGAAATCCAGTGGGAAGATGCCTTACCAAAAGTGTTATACGGCTATCGTCGAAGAAGAGGAAGAAGTGGACGGTCACCGTTTGAGCTAATGTACGGAAGAGCTCCTAGAATGTTACAGAGAGATATGGAAACAAATATTATCGATGAAGAGAGTAGAGAGGTCGAACTACTGGCCACCGAAAGCTGGAGATCACACCGCGCGCTAACACAGACAAGAAATAAGGATGAAGAGCCTCCAGTCCAAACTTTCTCAGTCGGCTCTAAAGTACTTGTAGCACACGGAAAAGCAATGCAACAGGCTGTGAAGTGGCCGGCTTTCCAAACAAAGTACTCGAACCCTTGCATCGTCACGGAGGAAAGACACCCGCATTATAAGCTCTGTTCAAGCTCAGGGAAGAGATCAAGGAGGGCAATCCATGCACGTCGTCTGGTCCCTTACCATCAGAGGCCTGAAGAATTCCTTCTCACACAGGACTATGCGCAACCACGGGCATACTCATCTTTAACTATAGAATGATTCCTATGGGAGGAAAAAGGGCCTGGGAATGGATCATCTCGATTACGCGTGACTACTACGAACTCCACGTAATCATCCATTTCTACATTAATATATGCCTATGTTTTCGTACGTTGAACGGACCATTGCTACCTCAAGAAGATTTCCGACTATTGATCAGAGTTCTATTCTCATTCCAAAACGGAAGGTTCACGGAAGCAGGTCCAGAGTTTGTGGAAGTCATATATCATTACTCTATAGGAGGTATGGAATGGTAGCTATCGGAGACTTGTCGCAAACATATCTGAACATTATCCGTCCAGTTTACGTATTTCTCAAGAACAACCAAGATGTGCGACTGAGAGGTTACAGCTTGCCCCCTGATATGGAATATCGACTGGTCCCATATCCTCTATGGGAACCTTACGTTGCTCCGCTCAGAAACACAACCTCAGCCGAAGACCAGGATCCTCCCGAGGCCGTGATGATGATACGAGCTGGACCATCAAGTGATCGGGGCGGATCATCGAAGAGGGCAAGGCGTCGGGAGCAGCGAGGAAGATCGCCAAGAAGATCGCCTCAAACACCGCCTAGTCTCCCAGGGGAAACTATGCATCCTTAATTATTGGACGGCTACCAATTAGACGTTGGCTTCGCGAAATGACAGAGGACCCTCGAGAAGCAGAAGTAATTTCCTTTTTTGCATTAGTATTTGCATGTGCTTCCAGACCATTCACGGGGCGCACCTTACTCGTGAGGACTCAGTCCTTATGTTGCGAGTTTTTTTCTCCTTCAGATACCCGTTTCTGGACCCGTTGCCAGAAAAGTTTGCATACTACGTTTATTACCTCACATTTGGAAGGTTTGGAGAAGTGAAACGGGAGGAGCTCATTAGAGAACACTATGAAACCATACGCCGAATCTACGAAACTCTTGACCAAGGAGATGAGCCGGTCATCGCACGGTACACACTCTCTCATCATATTGGAAATGAGCTACTACCATATCCTTATAGTGAACCCTATACTCTCCCTGATGAATGGATAGAACTCCCACAAGAACAACAAGAGCAGTGACGAGCCGGGACGTTCGTCTTGAGCGGGAGGGCGTGATGTGCGCAAATTCGCACACGAAAAAATTTAGATGAGGACCATAATTGTATACAGTATTGGAACTGGGAAGATATTTTTACAGTTTTTGAATTTGCAAGATATTTTTAATTTGGGTGAGTGTGGCAAATTCATCGGTTGATTTTTTATTTTAGGACACGCTGTCATAGTGGATGTCAGTACAGTTCTAGGTTGTGGGTGATACTACGAGTGACTCTGAAAGGTCTATATAATGGCCACATCAATTCCCACCCCTGGCCGATGGGTGGCTGGCATGGGTATGGCACCTAGATATTTACCTTGAGGAAATATCTTCTAATGGTCTCTCTGGTTCACACGATTCCCGTGAATGCGTTTTATGGTATTTAGTATGTTTGATTGAGACTTTAGGATTAGCCGAAAGGTCTATATAAGCTGAGTAAAGTGCTTCCTCCTTGAGAGGTCAAGCAAGTTGGCAGACAACTTCAGGTCAAGCTCCGAGTAGTAGGAAGTTGAGAGTCAACTTCAGACCCTAGAAAACTTTTTCCTAAGCTGGTCGCAGAGCATCAGTGGTAGACCCTGCCCCTTTTATACTTGCTTGTAGCCCTCTCAACTCTCTCCCATATACACTCCTTTTTATTTGTTCAACTATACCACGGTAGCACTTTTGTCGCTCGCAACACCTCCGTCTTGGGGTAGTTGGTTCTAAGTATCTCTTCTCCCGACGATTTACCCCTATCAGTGTCCTCGGCGCACTGGCAGACCATGATCCGCCGGCACCTCGGCCTCCCGTATATGACGACTCCCGCCGGCTCACCTGCGCCCACTGCAACCAAACTATGGACGCACTCGGAGACCACGCGGCGGAGCTTTGCCCTGCGGCTTCGCCGCCCGCACCGCCACAACTCCCTACGCAACGTCCTCGCCTACCACGTTGCTCGCGCTGCGGGCCTGGACTGCCAGTACGAAGTCCCGCTGCTTGTCCGGGAACGAATATCCGCCCTGCGGACATTCTGATACAATCCCCCCCCCCCTACCCACAGGCCAACAGGTCCGCCCATAGCCTGCGACCTAACCGTGGTCTCGCCGTTCAAACAAGGCGTGCGCACAAGGGCCACACAAATGGCCGGCGGCGCCGCCGACATTGCCCACCGAGACAAAGTCAAAGACCTGGAGCGCAACTGGTACGCCGCATCCCCCCCCCTTCGCACAACACCCTCCAGGAACCGAACTTCAAGTTTCAGCCCCTGGCTTTCGATTCCCTGGGTGCCCATCCCCTGCCTCCATTCTGTTCCTCGAAGACTTCATCCGCGCATCGCAGAGAAGCTCAAACACAACCACACCAGTGATCCGCAGACGTATTTATCAGCGCATTAGTTGCACTCTGTGGTCTTCTGTTGCAATGGCGATTCTATCGCGAGCCCCACTGCACGTGCCTGACGTGGAACATCCGGTTAGTTCTTAGCCGTATAGTCAGTCCTGCAGTGTGTTGGATGTACAGTACACTGTGTGCACATACTGTATGGTATGACAAGTGATTACAGTATGTGCGAGTGGAGATGTATATGTACTGTACAAGTTTGCTGTCACCGGTTGTGTGATTACAGGTTACGGGTGATGTGAATTGTGATGACATGGATGGATTACAGTGAATGTAGAATGTTACGTACATGCACGTAACTATGATGTGGTGATCACAGTGAATTGATGATTACGTGTGATTTCATCAGAATAGGTGAGCTGGACTGTCATGTACGATGGTAGAAACGTAACCTAGGGTAATAGTGTAGTGTGTTGGTGCATATAAGCACCTGAATGTTCGAGATGAGTAAAGTTAGACTCGGCACTACATCCCTTCCTCCACCTACCCTTTTCAACACAGTGTATACGATAGATACTCTATGAAGTAAAGTTTCTTCTTCAACAGAGTGCTGTAAAGACTCAGACATCTTACACCTCATTCCTATCACCTATAGGACAGTAAGCAATGCCGATAACACACAAATTAAATTTTCACCAAGGCAACTACCGTGGGTCTCGAACCCGCGATGCTACCAATGTAGAAAAAAACACATCGACCACTAAGTCACATGCGCTGGCATGTCAGGTGGTAAACTGAGTGAATACACAGCCCATTTCAACAGTCCCCCTCACTCAGGGGACCACAGTGTGGTGTAAGGACTCAGACATCTTACACCTCATTCCTATCACCTATAGGACAGTAAGCTATGCCGAAAATACACAAATTAAATTTCACCATTGCAACCACTTGCGGGACTCGAACCCGCGATGCTACCATGTAGGAAAACACATTGACCACTAGGCCACATGCGCTGGCATGTCAAGTGGTGCACTGAGTGAACACAAGCCCATTTCAACAGGCCTTGAGGGCTTCGGAATCCGCGGCTCTTCTTTGAAAGAACGGCCCAAGTTCAAGCGAGACCCTACTGCTGAGATATGCATACACTGTGAAAAGCATCGTGACAGCAGTCGCTGCTTCAAAAAGTACCCACACCTTGCTCCTGTTGGCCACCCAGCTCGAGCCCACTTGAACAAGGGCCGAGATGGGGGAAAAAGTCTTGTAGCTTCCCAAGCTTCCCTTGAGAAAGAAGAAGACAGAGACCTCGTCTGCTTGGTATCCATGCCTAATCATCGCGTCGCTGATTGCAACGCTGCAACTCCGGAATGTGAGAACGAGATCTTTGTAAGCAATGTCACCACCGATCACTCGGTTGATGGAAATAATTGTCACATTGAAGCGAATCCCTTGAACCAAGCCAATGTGGCGCTACAAACTATTGGTAGCTCTGTATCCCTTGCTAATGAATGGGTTATGGATTCGGGCTGTACCTCCCATGTCACACACGATCGCTCGGCCTTTGTTCATACCAAGAGTCCTCGCTAACTCAACTCTGGATCTGGAGCAGATCTACAGCCTCCATCAAGGGAACAGGTGACGTAGTGCTGACTCTCCGTTATAAAAAGGATACCGTTCAATGCTACTAAAGAACGTACTTCACGTTCCTACCCTTCGATACCAGCTGCTCTCGGTATCCGAAATGGCAAATCGCGGCATTAACTCCCAATTCAATCGCAACGCTGTTCTGCTTACAGACAACACCGATGGATCTCTAGTGGCCACCGGCACTCTGTCAAAGGCCTTTATGTACTAGATACTTGTCAAAGTCCATCAAAGGCTAATGACTCGTAAATTTCCTTGCTTACATCTCTGAAGACATGGCACGAGCGACTGGCTCACATTAATACCGCTGAGATCAAGTCGATGGTCAGTCATGGAGCTGTCACAGGTGTTAAATACGTCAACTCTGGGACCCCTGACTCTTGTGTGGGATGCATTCTTGGAAATCACACCGTGCACCAATCCCAAAGTCAAGAAAGGGGCGTCTACGAAACCCCTCCAACTGGTTCACTCAGATGTTTTAGGGCCTGTGGAGATTCCATCTCTCGGTGGGGCGCGGTACTTAGTGTCTTTCATTGATGACTATTCCAAATGGACAGTCGTCTATCCTATCACTCACAAATCTAAGGTTTTAGAGTGCTCAAGAAGTACGAGGCCTTCGCAGAAAAACACATCAGCCAGTCTCTAGAAGCTCTTCACGTCCTCGAGTTCCATGACACCAAAATCCCGTTCGAGAACGATCAGCTTCTGGTAAAGGCTTTACGGTCGGACAACGGAGGCGAATATCTATCTACAGCATTCAAGGACTTCCTGGAGCACAAGGTATTCAACATCAGCTTACAGTGGCTCATACTCCTCAGCAAAATGGAACAGGTGAAAGAATGAACCGAACACCTCTCAATATAGTCCGATCAATGCTGCATCACAAGTCCCTTCCAAAGCACTTCTGGCTGAAGCGCTTTCTACCGCTGTGTATGTACTAAATCGGGTTACATCCAGTTCCCTGCCGGACAATACTACTCCTTATGAACTTTGGAATGGAACACCACCAGATATCTCCCATCTTCGAGTGCTCGGTGCGCAATGTTGGTACGTTATTCCTAAGAAGGATCTCAAAAAGCTGGATCCGAGGTCTCGTGAGGCATTAATGATGGGGTACTCAACCCAAAGTAAAGGATACAAGCTGTGGGACATTGCAGCTGAGAAAATGGTTGTTTCCAGGACGTCACATTTGACGAATCTTCGAATTCTCCGCAAGATCAACAGTGTTCAAGCTTTCTCGACGACCAAATGGAAGGAACACAAACCCCATCGGCAGCAATCGCACTTCCAAGGATCGACTGACTGACTCTCCTTCTGGTAGCGAACAAGATGATGGATCACTTGCCGCTAATGAAGATGCGAACCCAGTCCAATCCAGCCCGGGTACTCCTAGTATTGCTCCTCGTCGTTCATCCCGGATTGCGAAGAAGCCTGGCAGATGGTGGCTCTCCAGTTCTTCTGAAGATGTATCGCTCATTGCGGAAACAGCTCTCGTCTCTATTAAAATTCCAGAATCATACGAGGAAGCTACTTCTTCAGAGAACGTCGACTTTTGGATGCCTGGAATCAAAAAGGAAGAAGACTCTATACGAGAAAATGGAACGTTCGAGCTTGTACCGCGAAAGCCAGGGATGCACGTCATTCCTTGCCGATACGTCTTCCGTGTGAAACCAGACGTTGGTCCCAAAGTCCGCATAGTCGCCAAAGGATTTCGACAAGTTCCAGGTCTCGAGTATAATAAAACCTATGCTCCTGTAGTTTCTCTCTCTGCCCTACGATTGTTTCTCTGCACCACCAACTTCTTTGACCTTGAATGCGACCAGATGGATGTTGTGACCACGTTTCTTAATGGGGAGTTGGAAGAGGAAATATTCATGGAAGTTCCCATCCGGATTTCACGACCCAGCCAGGCCGAATCTCGTATGCCGCCTCCAAAAGGCCCTGTATGGGCTTAAACAGGCTCCACGTCAGTGGTATGACAAGATTAATGAGCTATTAACCGCAGAGCTTCATTATATGAGTAATCCTCATGAGCCCTGCCTTTATGTCTCTCGACAGGGCTCTTCGATCTCCATAATTATTCTGTACGTGGATGACCTTCTTATTGCTGGAAACGATCAAGTAACTCTGGAAAACATCAAGACTAAGTTGGAGAGTCGATTCAAGATGAAGGATCTGGGCCTGTCAAAGAGTTTCTTGGAATCCAAGTTACTCGCAATCGATCAACAAGGGCGTTACATCTCTCTCAGAAATCTTACACTGAGAAAATACTTGAAAGATTCAACATGGCCACTGCGAAGCCTGTTGATACCCCTATGGTTCTTTCAAACGGGTCTCGGACAACAACTCAGAAGCTGATCTTTCCCCATCGATACCGTATCGCTCCGCAATCGGAAGTTTCATGTATTTGATGGTATGTACTCGCCCGGACATTGGTTTAGCTGTCGTTAAACTTTCACAACACTGCGAGAAGCCTCTGGAAAGCCATTGGAAAGCCGTAAAGCGAGTTTATCGTTATCTCAAGGGAACTAGCGACCTCGAATCTGTTACAGTCCCTCTTCTGCTCCAACTATCATCGGTTACAGCGATTCTGATTGGGCCGGCTGTCGCACAACTCGCAAGTCGACGGAAAGCTATGTTTTCATGATGTCCAGACGTCCTATTTCGTGCGCTCGAAGAGGCAAGGATGTGTTGCGCTGTCTTCGTGTGGAGCAGAGTACATTTCCATTTGCACTGCGTCCAAGGAGGCAATATGGTTGTCTAACGTCTTGTCTGAAATACTGGGCTCAAATCATCCAACTCCGATTTCAATCTTGGTTGATAACTCAGGATTTATCAGCTCTGCCAAAAAACCAGTCCATTAACGAGCGCAACAAACATATGATATTCGATACCACTTTGTTCATGAGGCCGTGGCAGCAAATCAGGTCCATTTGTCACATTGCCGAACCGAAGACCAAATCTCTGACATTTTGACAAAACCTTTGCTTCGAGTGAAATTTGAAAGATTTCGAAATGAGTTGGGCATTGTTTGTTCACATCAAAGTAATGTTTGCTTGTTTTAGGTCGAGGGGGCGTTATCATGGTCAATTCTAGTTTGAGGGGCGTGTTGGTACAATTACAGCTTACTGACAATGTATGCGGGACAGCTACTGTACTTTACTGTACTTTACTGTTCAACCTAGATCTTGACGTTACGTTTATGCACTGTACGGTGCTGTGAGCTTGAGCTGATCTTTTTTAGATCAGCTCAGATAGGTTTACGGTTATTCTTCCACCGTCGTCTACATGGCTTCTGGAAACTTCCACAGGTCGTGCCGAAGCATCAAGCGACTCGCCCTGAAGTCTATATAAGCCATGGTCTCAGCCCACTCTTGGTCGAAGTAAAGTCTCTCACCACTTTCCTTCTCTCAACTCTTTCTCCTTGGTCGCTCACTTCTCTCCTCTCTCCCTCGCTCTCTCTCTCTCTCCACTCGCTCTCTCTTTCTCTCCACTCGCTCTCTCTCCCTCTTCTCACTCTCTCTCTCGTCGCGCTCGCGCTCTCTCCCTCCCTTGTCCATCAGGGCGCGCATGGTCTTACCATATCGGTTGAGAGTAACTTTATGGCATCAGTAAAACGGGTGTCCGCTGCAGGATCGACAATTTGAGTAACTTTATGGCATCAGTAAAACGGGTGTCCGCTGCAGGATCCGACTATATTGCTAGCTAGGTGCTAACCGGGTGGTCCACGTCGGCCACGTGCAGCGACATGCGCGACATAATAGATTGTGCACTCGACGACCAGATTATGCTACTAATGCGCCTAAAAATCCGAGTACGGATAACTCCTGTTGACGTGTGGAATTTTTCGGCAATGCGAGGCAACAGTCCCTCTATGAAGCGGACTGTGTCGGGGACGGGGAAGCAAAGGAATCAAAGGCCAGCGGTTGAAAATCGAAATCGGGGCCTGGGTAGGGTTATCGGACGGACATCAGACCAGGGTTTATATAGAAAAAGTACTCAACACCAGCAGAGATAAATTGTAACTAAACGGTACTGAATTCAAAGGTATTGTAGAAAATGCGACCCAGAGGTATCAAACTACAAGGTTCTGAAGATCCATAAGTATAACAGACAGCAAAAACATCATGGCAAAGTACCATTGGTCCAATTGGCAAGGAGGCATAAAGTGGTTGCGATTGGTGGGTGCGAAATGCTTCGAGAACCACGCGAGATAGCCATGATGGATCCATGTCATTGGCTAGGTACAAAGAGGTATGATATTATGCTTTTACACTGGTGCGTGAGTACAAGTGCACAAGTTGCAATGATGTCTTCTTACAGTGTAAATCCTTGGTACAGGTTACCGGAGGGACTGTCAGGGTATTTGGTGATTTATGGGCATAATCGCAACATCACTCCCCCCGTACGAAGAAGAATCGCCCCGATTCTTGTATTCGTATAGCAGATCTTGACAATTTTTCAGTTCATTTTCTGATAGCCATGAGTTCTCATGATCTGCATATCCTTTCCTTTTAATGAGATATTTTGTTTTTCCATATTGTTTCTGTGACTGAGAATTGATTCGACTTCGTATTCTTTGTGTCCATCTTGAACCTGTATAGGTGGGGCGGCGTAATTTGGCGATAGAATTCATCTTCAAAGTACGGCTTACGGAGACTAGCATGGAAGCATTGTGAATTCTTCTGTCGATCATTGGCTGGGAAAGATTTAAACGGTACGTAACTCCGTTTATATCCTCAGATATTTGAAATGGACCACAAAACTTTGGGTTCAGTTTTCGAGATCCTGCACCATCTTCAAAAGCTAGGTTTTTGTGGACAACCAGACTTTGTCACCAACTTTATAAGAAGAAGGTCTTCTACTTCTGTTGACATGCAAGGCAGTGGATTCATTTGATTTTTTGATTTGTTCTTGGGCTTTTTTCAGTGATTCTTGCATGTTTTTTTAGGAACTTGTGCCGCAGCAGGGTTGTCTGCGGAGAGTATGTCCAAAGGGACAGTTCTAGGGTGGATTCCATAATTGAGGAAGAACGGAGAAATGTTGTAGTGGCATTAATAGATGAGTTGTAAGCAACTTCGAAGTCTACCAAGTATTTGTCCCAATCTGACTTGTCGAAGCTAACAAAAGAACGAATCATTTCTTCGATCTTTCTGTTCATAATCTCAGATTGTCCATCTGTTTGTGGGTGATATGCTGAAGAAGGGGATATCTTGGTACCCAGAAGGTGGAACAGACTCTTCCAAAACTTGCTCATAAAAATAGCATCCCTATCACAAATGATATTCGTTGGAATTCCGTGGTTTCTGTAGACATGATCCTTGAACAACCTGGCAGTTGAAGGAGCATCTATTTTGGGCTTGGTTGGTATAATTCTGATCATCTTTGATAATCTGTCAACGACAGTTAAGATGCCATTGTTTCCTTCCGTTGACCTTGGAAGGGGTGTAATAAAGTCCATCGTTATGTGAGTCCATTTGGTTTTCGGTGGGTCAAGAGGTTTTAAAAGACCTGCGGGTTTCTGATTTGATGGTTTGTCTCTTTGGCAGTGGCAAGAACGAACGTATCGAAGTACATCTGTACGAAGGTTTTTCCAGTAAAACTTCGGTGATATTCTATTGATTGTTTTTGAAATTCCCAAATGTCCAGTATTTGGAGTAGAATGGTAGTCATGTAATAGCTTGACTTTAAATTTTCCTTCTGGTACGCAAATCTTTCCGTTCCTTAGTAAAAGCAACCCTTTCTTTTCGAAAGGTGCCTTTGGATCTTTGTATTGGGTTTTCAGGTTTTCATCTAGCCTGTAATCTTTGGCCAGATCTTCTATCTCAGAATCCGCAAAATAAGGTACGGATATATTGTTCGATTCTAGGTATGTCTTTGTTATCTTCCTTGAGTAGTTCTCTGTTTCGATGTTTAGGTGAGGGATAATTCTGAGGTTGTCTTGACAGGGCATCGGCAACGATGTTTGCTTTCCCGGAGATGGGTATAATTTTGAAATCAAAGTTCGCTAATCTTTCCAACCACCTAACCTGTCTTTGGGACAGATTGTCCTGGGTCTCGAGGTATCTTAAAGGGTAGTGATCAGAATGAACTGTGAAAAAGTTTCCGTGTAGGTATGCTCTCCACCATTTCAAGCACTCTACAATGGCCAAGAGCTCTCTCTCATGAGCGGCATAATTTTGCTCAGCATCATTCAAAGTCCTAGACGCAAAGGCAACTGGTCTTCTGGATTTTGGATCCCCCTGTTCCAACACAGCTCCAATTGCGTACTGAGAGGCATCTGTAGTGACATATATTGGAAGTTCAGAGTCAAAAGTTCGAAGGACTGGGGCACTGCATAACGATTTCTTCAAGGTCTGGAATGATTTGTCCTGAGTAGCTGTCCACAGAAATGAAACGTTCTTCGTCAGCTCTGTAAGAGGTTTAGCAACCAATGAGCATCCTCTTATGAATCTTCTGTAATAGTTGACGAGTCCTAAGAATGACTGAAGTTGTTGCTTGTTCTTTGGTGAGGGCCATTCCATGACTGCCTTTATCTTGTTGGGATCCACAGCAATTCCCTCTTGACAGATTACATGTCCAAGATACTCGACTTCTTTAACACCGAAGACACATTTTGACAATTTTGCGAACAGATTCTCCTTCCTCAGAATCTCTAGTACTACATCAATGTGTTCTAAATGTTCTTTCCATGTCTTACTGAAGATGAGAATGTCATCTAAATAAACGATAACGAATACATCCAGGACATCTTTGAATATGTCGTTCATGAGATTCATAAAAGTTGCTGGTGCGTTGGTCAATCCAAAAGGTAGTACGAGAAATTCAAAATGTCCGTATCTGGTTCGAAACGCTGTGAGAGGGATTGAAGATTCCTCCAGTCTGATCTGATGGTAACCCATCCTCAGATCTATTTTCGAGAAGTACCTGGCTCCCTTAAGTCGATCAAAGATATCATCGATGCGCGGCAGGGGGTAGCTGTTTTTTACAGTAAGCCGATTAAGTGCTCTGTAATCCACACACATACGCAAACCGCTGTCCTTTTTCGTTACAAAGAGTATTGGCGCTCCCCAGGGGCTTTTGCTTGGTCTAATGAATTCACTCTCTAGTAGATCATCTAGTTGTTTACGAAGCTCCATCATTTCTTTTCCTGAAAGTCTGTAGAGACCCTTTTTCTGTGGCTTAGCATCTTTTTCCAATTCGATCTTGAAATCATACTTTCGCTTCGGAGGAAGGCCCTTCGGAAGTTTTTCCGGGAAAACGTCTGTATACTTTTTCAGTACACCTTGAATATCTTCTGGGTAAGAATCTGGAACATTTGGATTTGAGTCTAGTGGTCGAATTAGAACAGCATAAGTGCTACATTTTTTCTCCAAATCAGTAAGTACTGAGTTTGCAGAAACGAAAGGGTGCTTTGTCATTTCATTGGCAGTGACGGAGTACTTTTCACCCTTGTAGTTGAAAGAAACTTGATTGCTTGAAGAGTCGATAATTGCTATGGGCTCCACACCATTCCTTTCCTAGGATTGCATCATATCTCTTGAGGGGGCTCACGGCGAAGTACAGTGGTTGTGTGTAGTTCTTTATTTGGACGATTGCCGGACCGGCTGTTTCTTTCAACTTCTGGTTAGCACCGTTCGCCATTTCGGCAAGCTCTGCTGATTCTCTTGTTTTAATCTTATGGTAATCGCAGAACAATTCACTGAGGAAATTGATCTCACCACCTGGGTCGATGAGAATTTTTGCTGGTCCATTGGAAATGACTCCTTTAACAATAAGAAGTCCTCTATGATTTCGTTGGAAAGTTGGGGTTGGTGTTCCCCTAAATGCTTCCTGGGATCTTATTGTTGAAACAATAAGATTTCTGTCATCCAGAACTGATTGAGGACCTTCAGTCAGTTCCTTCGGGCTTTTGGGCAGTTTTTTGCAATGTGCCCTCTCTGTCTGCATCTCAAGCAGAGGCCTTCACGTATGCATCTCTCACGTTCTGCTTGATCCAATTTCGGTAAGTTAACATTTGAGGACTGTATACCCGGTTTCATTTCCACGTTCCCAATTTCCATGGGCACGGGAGCACTATTTCCAGTACTTGAACTTCCGTTCAGCGATTTTGTATTCGATTTGTTGTTACCTAACGGCCCTGAACGCCTGTAAGCAGCTTCGATTCTTTCCGCATCTGCCATTAAATCAGAAAGCTTAGAGTATTCTTTCGTGCATAAGGCTTTCCAAATGTACGGTTTCAGGCCGCGTGAATAGCGATCAATCTGATCTTTGACTCCTATGTCTGGTATATCCAACAATATTTGTTAAAATCTTCATTGAACGCAGTAACGTCTTTAACTTGTTTCCAGCGAGCCAGCTTGTCTCGGGCGATTTTTTCCTTGTTTAACGTCTCGAAGCGATTGAGAAGTGCAGTCTTCAGTTCCTTCCATGTTTGAATCTCCTGCCCCGCGGCGCTCTTGGAATGGACCATCCACCACTCATGGGCATTTCCAGAGAGATAGCTTAGTGCAATGTTCATGGTAGCTTGCCCATCTGCTTCACCAAGATAATTCTGCATCTGCACGCACCAGCTCCCGACGGACCCTTTTCCGCTGAATGATCCCGGCTTATTCTTCTTAGGGGCGTCTTGGTTTCGTTTTGACCATTTGAGCTACCGGCATTGATCCTGACGAGAGAAAGCTCATTCTCGAGAGCTCCCACCTTGCGAGCAGCGTTATTGAGCTGGTTCTGTTGTGCGGAGATCTGATTATGAGCCTCTGACAGCTGGCGTTGAAGTTCGCTTACAGCTTGTGCCAGAGACTCTACAGTAATGCCCGAAGTTTCCATTGTCTTTTCCTATTGGTCGAAAGAGTCACACGTGTAGTTTTGGGTTTTTTTTCTTTAAATAGAATTTTTTCAAATTGGCCAGTAAGAATCGGTATGCACTGTGGCCGAGTTGGCTAGACCAGCGAAAGACCAGTGAGAGGTCTCGAGTTCGAATCCCAGCCGATAACTTGGGAAAGTTGATTTTCTCTGACGTAAGGGTTTGACGTCAGTCACGTCGGGTGTGCTATAGTAGCCCTCCTTCCGATGCTTTACAGAACGGTTGTTTTCCTGTCTAGAACCTGGCGGCGATACGGGCTTACAAGCCCTACTGCAAGGAACTGGGGAAAGCGAGTTCGTAAGGTAGCCACAGCGGGAGGTTGAACACAGCACAAACGAAGTCGGTTGAGAAAGCAACTTTTGGAGTTTTTCTTGCTTCCTCTTCCCTAAATTTATTCAAATTTTAACTACTGACGGGCAGTCTCTCGATGACGGCGGCCAAGACGGTGGCGCTCAAGGTCTGCCTTACTTGGGACTTCGATTTTGCAAATTTCGCAGATGTGCCTCGTCTTATCGGCGCGGTGCTGGTGCTTGCGGGATCGGAGGTGCTCGTGGTACTGCACTCGGCCTGTGCAGGTGACTTGACAGTGACGGCAGTGGAAGGGCGAAGATCGCGGGTTCTTGGTCAGGCGAGGCCTTCTGGTCTTCTTACGAATGCGGTGGTTGGCGGTTCTCTGAATGACGATGGAAGCCGCGTCAGGGAGAATCGGTAGGGTCTTCTTAGGCTTCTGCGGCTTGGAGCGAGGGACTGCGGGCCTTCTCGGTATCGGCGGTAGAGCGGGTAGCGATACAGCCTCGGGAAGGCAGAAAGTGGAGGGTCTTGGTGTCCTCGGTTCCTCCACCACGATTCTGGTGGTGTTCTTGGCTCCACTCCAAACTCGAAAGTTGTCAGCTCCTGACAATTTTCGGCGAAGAACGATTGTAAGTCTTCTGCGTTGTACTCGTCCGGCGACGAGGGGCGGTCCCTGGAAGTCTTGTTTTTCGGCACTGAGCGTTATTCAAAAAGAATCAGAGTAAAAAACAAAATGTTAGTCTCTGCTTGCAATCGGGCAGAACGTCAAATCTAATAGAGATTTTAACTTACTGTCGGATTGGAAGAACTCGCAGTACTGACAAACGAATATGCGATGCTACCAAATGGGGGTGTTGAGCGCACAAAAGGTAATCGATGGTTGAACTGTTGGTTGATGCTTCCGGTAATCAGGCCGGACATCAGACCAGGGTTTATATAGAAAAAGTACTCAACACCAGCAGAGATAAATTGTAACTAAACGGTACTGAATTCAAAGGTATTCTAGAAAATGCGACCCAGAGGTATCAAACTACAAGGTTCTGAAGGTCCATCAGTATAACAGACAGCAACAAACATCATGGCAAAGTACCATTGGTCCAATTGGCAAGGAGGCATAAAGTGGTTGCTGATTGGTGGGTGCGAAATGTTTCGAGAACCACGCGAGATAGCCATGATGGATCCATGTCATTGGCTAGGTACAAAGAGGTATGATATTATGCTTTTACACTGGTGCGTGAGTACAGTGCACAAGTTGCAATGATGTCTTCTTACAGTGTAAATCCTTGGTACAGGTTACCGGAGGGATACTGTCAGGGTATTTGGTGATTTATGGGCATAATCGCAACATCACTCCCCCCGTACGAAGAAGAATCGCCCCGATTCTTGTATTCGTATAGCAGATCTTGACAATTTTTCAGTTCATTTTCTGATAGCCATGAGTTCTCATGATCTGCATATCCTTTCCTTTTAATGAGATATTTTGTTTTCCATATTGTTTCTTGTGACTGAGAATTGATCGACTTCGTATTCTTTGTGTCCATCTTGAACCTGTATAGGTGGTGGCGGCGTAATTTGGCGATAGAATTCATCTTCAAAGTACGGCTTAAGGGAGACTAGCATGGAAGCATTGTGAATTCCTGTCGATCATTGGCTGGGAAAGATTTAAACGGTACGTAACTCCGTTTATATCCTCAGATATTTGAAATGGACCACAAAACTTTGGGTTCAGTTTTCGAGATCCTGCACCATCTTCAAAAGCTAGGTTTTTTGTGGACAACCAGACTTTGTCACCAACTTTATAAGAAGAAGGTCTTCTACTTCTGTTGACAACAAGGCAGTGGATTCATTTGATTTTTTGATTTGTTCTTGGGCTTTTTTCAGTGATTCTTGCATGTTTTTTAGGAACTGTGCCGTAGCAGGGTTGTTTGCGGAGAGTATGTCCAAAGGGACAGTTCTAGGGTGGATTCCATAATTGAGGAAGAACAGAGAAATGTTGTAGTGGCATTAATAGATGAGTTGTAAGCACTTCGAAGTCTACCAAGTATTTGTCCCAATCTGACTTGTCGAAGCTAGCAAAAGAACGAATCATTTCTTCGATCTTTCTGTTCATAATCTCAGATTGTCCATCTGTTTGTGGGTAATGCTGAAGAAGGGGATATCTTGGTACCCAGAAGGTGGAACAGACTCTTCCAAAACTTGCTCATAAAAATAGCATCCCTATCACAAATGATATTCGTTGGAATTCCGTGGTTTCTGTAGACATGATCCTTGAACAACCTGCAGTTGAAGAGCATCTATTTTGGGCTTGGTTGGTATAATTCTGATCATCTTTGATAATCTGTCAACGACAGTTAAGATGCCATTGTTTCCTTCCGTTGACCTTGGAAGGGGTGTAATAAAGTCCATCGTTATGTGAGTCCATTTGGTTTTCGGTGGGTCAAGAGGTTTTAAAAGACCTGCGGGTTTCTGATTTGATGGTTTGTCTCTTTGGCAGTGGCAAGAACGAACGTATCGAAGTACATCTGTACGAAGGTTTTTCCAGTAAAACTTCGGTGATATTATATTGATTGTTTTTGAAATTCCCAAATGTCCAGTATTTGGAGTAGAATGGTAGTCATGTAATAGCTTGACTTTAAATTTTCCTTCTGGTACGCAAATCTTTCCGTTCCTTAGTAAAAGCAACCCTTTCTTTTCGAAAGGTGCCTTTGGATCTTTGTATTGGGTTTTCAGGTTTTCATCTAGCCTGTAATCTTTGGCCAGATCTTCTATCTCAGAATCCGCAAATAAGGTACGGATATATTGTTCGATTCTAGGTATGTCTTTGTTATCTCTTCCTTGAGTAGTTCTCTGTTTCGATGTTTAGGTGAGGGATAATTCTGAGGTTGTCTTGACAGGGCATCGGCAACGATGTTTGCTTTCCCGGAGATGGGTATAATTTTGAAATCAAAGTTCGCTAATCTTTCCAACCACCTAACCTGTCTTTGGGACAGATTGTCCTGGGTCTCGAGGTATCTTAAAGGGTAGTGATCAGAATGAACTGTGAAAAAGTTTCCGTGTAGGTATGCTCTCCACCATTTCAAGCACTCTACAATGGCCAAGAGCTCTCTCTCATGAGCGGCATAATTTTGCTCAGCATCATTCAAAGTCCTAGACGCAAAGGCAACTGGTCTTCTGGATTTTGGATCCCCCTGTTCCAACACAGCTCCAATTGCGTACTGAGAGGCATCTGTAGTGACATATATTGGAAGTTCAGAGTCAAAATTTCGAAGGACTGGGGCACTGCATAACGATTTCTTCAAGGTCTGGAATGATTTGTCCTGAGTAGCTGTCCACAGAAATGAAACGTTCTTCGTCAGCTCTGTAAGAGGTTTAGCAACCAATGAGCATCCTCTTATGAATCTTCAGTAATAGTTGACGAGTCCTAAGAATGACTGAAGTTGTTGCTTGTTCTTTGGTGAGGGCCATTCCATGACTGCCTTTATCTTGTTGGGATCCACAGCAATTCCCTCTTGACAGATTACATGTCCAAGATACTCGACTTCTTTAACACCGAAGACACATTTTGACAATTTTGCGAACAGATTCTCCTTCATCAGAATCTCTAGTACTACATCAATGTGTTCTAAATGTTCTTTCCATGTCTTACTGAAGATGAGAATGTCATCTAAATAAACGATAACGAATACATCCAGGACATCTTTGAATATGTCGTTCATGAGATTCATAAAAGTTGCTGGTGCGTTGGTCAATCCAAAAGGTAGTACGAGAAATTCAAAATGTCCGTATCTGGTTCGAAACGCTGTGAGAGGGATTGAAGATTCCTCCAGTCTGATCTGATGGTAACCCATCCTCAGATCTATTTTCGAGAAGTACTGGCTCCCTTAAGTCGATCAAAGATATCATCGATGCGCGGCAGGGGGTAGCTGTTTTTTTCAGTAAGCCGATTAAGTGCTCTGTAATCCACACACATACGCAAACCGCTGTCCTTTTTCGTTACAAAGAGTATTGGCGCTCCCCAGGGGCTTTTGCTTGGTCTAATGAATTCACTCTCTAGTAGATCATCTAGTTGTTTACGAAGCTCCATCATTTCTTTGCCTGAAAGTCTGTAGAGACCCTTTTTCTGTGGCTTAGCATCTTTTTCCAATTCGATCTTGAAATCATACTTTCGCTTCGGAGGAAGGCCCTTCGGAAGTTTTTCCGGGAAAACGTCTGTATACTTTTTTCAGTACACCTTGAATATCTTCTGGGTAAGAATCTGGAACATTTGGATTTGAGTCTAGTGGTCGAATTAGAACAGCATAAGTGCTACATTTTTTCTCCAAATCAGTAAGTACTGAGTTTGCAGAAACGAAAGGGTGCTTTGTCATTTCATTGGCAGTGACGGAGTACTTTTCACCTTGTAGTTGAAAGAAACTTGATTGCTTGAAGAGTCGATAATTGCTCATGGGCTCACACCATTCCTTTCTAGGATTGCATCATATCTCTTGAGGGGCTCACGGCGAAGTACAGTGGTTGTGTGTAGTTCTTTATTTGGACGATTGCCGGACCGGCTGTTTCTTTCAACTTCTGGTTAGCACCGTTCGCCATTTCGGCAAGCTCTGCTGATTCTCTTGTTTTAATCTTATGGTAATCGCAGAACAATTCACTGAGGAAATTGATCTCACACCTGGGTCGATGAGAATTTTGCTGGTCCATTGGAAATGACTCCTTAACAATAAGAAGTCCTCTATGATTTCGTTGGAAAGTTGGGTTGGTGTTCCCCTAAATGCTTCCTGGGATCTTATTGTTAAACAATAAGATTTCTTGTCATAGAACTGATTGGGACCTTCAGTCAGTTCCTTCGGGCTTTTGGGCAGTTTTTTGCAATGTGCCCTCTCTGTCTGCATCTCAAGCAGAGGCCTTCACGTATGCATCTCTCACGTTCTGCTTGATCCAATTTCGGTAAGTTAACATTTGAGGACTGTATACCCGGTTTCATTTCCACGTTCCCAATTTCCATGGGCACGGAGCACTATTTCCAGTACTTGAACTTCCGTTCAGCGATTTTGTATCGATTTGTTGTTACCTAACGGCCCTGAACGCCTGTAAGCAGCTTCGATTCTTTCCGCATCTGCCATTAAATCAGAAAGCTTAGAGTATTCTTTCGTGCATAAGGCTTTCCAAATGTACGGTTTCAGGCCGCGTGAATAGCGATCAATCTGATCTTTGACTCCTATGTCTGGTATATCCAACAATATTTTGTTAAAATCTTCATTGAACGCAGTAACGTCTTTAACTTGTTTCCAGCGAGCCAGCTTGTCTCGGGCGATTTTTTCCTTGTTTAACGTCTCGAAGCGATTGAGAAGTGCAGTCTTCAGTTCCTTCCATGTTTGAATCTCCTGCCCCGCGGCGCTCTTGGAATGGACCATCCACCACTCATGGGCATTTCCAGAGAGATAGCTTAGTGCAATGTTCATGGTAGCTTGCCCATCTGCTTCACCAAGATAATTCTGCATCTGCACGCACCAGCTCCCGACGGACCCTTTTCCGCTGAATGATCCCGGCTTATTCTTCTTAGGGGCGTCCTTGGTTTCGTTTTGACCTTTGATTTGAGCTACCGGCATTGATCCTGACGAGAGAAAGCTCATTCTCGAGAGCTCCCACCTTGCGAGCAGCGTTATTGAGCTGGTTCTGTTGTGCGGAGATCTGATTATGAGCCTCTGACAGCTGGCGTTGAAGTTCGCTTACAGCTTGTGCCAGAGACTCTACAGTAATGCCCGAAGTTTCCATTGTCTTTTCCTATTGGTCGAAAGAGTCACACGTGTAGTTTTGGGTTTTTTTTCTTTAAATAGAATTTTTTCAAATTGGCCAGTAAGAATCGGTATGCACTGTGGCCGAGTTGGCTAGACCAGCGAAAGACCAGTGAGAGGTCTCGAGTTCGAATCCCAGCGATAACTTGGGAAAGTTGATTTTCTCTGACGTAAGGGTTTGACGTCAGTCACGTCGGGTGTGCTATAGTAGCCCTCCTTCCGATGCTTTACAGAACGGTTGTTTTCCTGTCTAGAACCTGGCGGCGATACGGGCTTACAAGCCCTACTGCAAGGAACTGGGGAAAGCGAGTTCGTAAGGTAGCCACAGCGGGAGGTTGAACACAGCACAAACGAAGTCGGTTGAGAAAGCAACTTTTGGAGTTTTTCTTGCTTCCTCTTCCCTAAATTTATTCAAATTTTAACTACTGACGGGCAGTCTCTCGATGACGGCGGCCAAGACGGTGGCGCTCAAGGTCTGCCTTACTTGGGACTTCGATTTTGCAAATTTCGCAGATGTGCCTCGTCTTATCGGCGCGGTGCTGGTGCTTGCGGGATCGGAGGTGCTCGTGGTACTGCACTCGGCCTGTGCAGGTGACTTGACAGTGACGGCAGTGGAAGGGCGAAGATCGCGGGTTCTTGGTCAGGCGAGGCCTTCTGGTCTTCTTACGAATGCGGTGGTTGGCGGTTCTCTGAATGACGATGGAAGCCGCGTCAGGGAGAATCGGTAGGGTCTTCTTAGGCTTCTGCGGCTTGGAGCGAGGGACTGCGGGCCTTCTCGGTATCGGCGGTAGAGCGGGTAGCGATACAGCCTCGGGAAGGCAGAAAGTGGAGGGTCTTGGTGTCCTCGGTTCCTCCACCACGATTCTGGTGGGTGTTCTTGGCTCCACTCCAAACTCGAAAGTTGTCAGCTCCTGACAATTTTCGGCGAAGAACGATTGTAAGTCTTCTGCGTTGTACTCGTCCGGCGACGAGGGGCGGTCCCTGGAAGTCTTGTTTTTCGGCACTGAGCGTTATTCAAAAAGAATCAGAGTAAAAAAAAATGTTAGTCTCTGCTTGCAATCGGGCAGAACGTCAAATCTAATAGAGATTTTAACTTACTGTCGGATTGGAAGAACTCGCAGTACTGACAAACGAATATGCGATGCTACCAAATGTGGGGTGTTGAGCGCACAAAAGGTAATCGATGGTTGAACTGTTGGTTGATGCTTCCGGTAATCAGGCCGAACATCAGACCAGGGTTTATATAGAAAAAGTACTCAACACCAGCAGAGATAAATTGTAACTAAACGGTACTGAATTCAAAGGTATTCTAGAAAATGCGACCCAGAGGTATCAAACTACAAGGTTCTGAAGGTCCATAGTATAACAGACAGCAACAAACATCATGGCAAAGTACCATTGGTCCAATTGGCAAGGAGGCATAAAGTGGTTGCTGATTGGTGGGTGCGAAATGTTTCGAGAACCACGCGAGATAGCCATGATGGATCCATGTCATTGGCTAGGTACAAAGAGGTATGATATTATGCTTTTACACTGGTGCGTGAGTACAGTGCACAAGTTGCAATGATGTCTTCTTACAGTGTAAATCCTTGGTACAGGTTACCGGAGGGATACTGTCAGGGTATTTGGTGATTTATGGGCATAATCGCAACACTCTTGACAGGGCTCTTCGATCTCCATAATTATTCTGTACGTGGATGACCTTCTTATTGCTGGAAACGATCGAGTAACTCTGGAAAACATCAAGAATGAGTTGAAGAGTCGATTCAAGATGAAGGATCTGGGGCCTGTCAAAGAGTTTCTTGGAATCCAAGTTACTCGCAATCGATCAACAAGGGCGTTACATCTCTCTCAGAAATCTTACACACTGAGAAAATACTTGAAAAATTCAACATGGCCACCGCGAAGCCTGTTGATACCCCTATGGTTCTTTCAAACGGGTCTCGGACAACAACTCAGAAGCTGATCTTTCCCCATCGATACCGCATCGCTCCGCAATCGGAAGTCTCATGTATTTGATGGTATGTACTCGCCCGGACATTGGTTTTGCTGTCGGTAAACTTTCACAACACTGCGAGAAGCCTCTTGAAAGCCATTGGAAAGCCGTAAAGCGAGTTTATCGTTATCTCAAGGGAACTAGCGACCTCGGAATCTGTTACAGTCCCTCTTCTGCACCAACTATCATCGGGTACAGTGTTTTTGATTTGGCAAGACGATCACATATCCCCACATCGGTGCCAAACCTCATAAGAGGCATGAGGCATGTTCCACGTGTACACATACACACGTGTTGATTAAAGGGTGGCCCTAAGGCGTTTCGGAAGAAATCGAAAGTTCCCAGGGACGAAAGTACGATTTTGAGAGGTCAGCGACTTAGAGGGTAAAATGTTGTTTATGGGGTGATTTTACGTAGGGTAGGGTACTATAAGTGGATGATGAGTATACTGTATGAGAGATATGCTGAGGAAAGCTATGTACTCGTGGACGTGGTGTTGTGTATGTGATGTACACGTGGTACAGCTAAGAGTAGAAACCTTTTGTGCAGTGGTGTACACGTACTGTACTAGTGCCAAATGAGGAACTGTACTTCGCACTGTACATCGTAATATGCCAAGTACTGTACTTCTTACTGTACTTGAGTTTGTACAGTAGGAATCGATTATGGCAATACTGTCATGACTCCTAGAAAGAGGTATTTGATTTTATATTACGTATGAGGTTTCTAGTTATGATTACGGTTTTATCCAGCTGCATCCAAAAATCAGTTATGTGATTCCATCATACGTATGTGGTTTCTAGTTATGATATTGGTTTGTACAACTGCATCCAAAAATCAGTTATGTGATTCCATCATACGTACGTGGTTTCTAGTTATGATACTGATTTGTACAACTGCATCCAAAAATCAGTTATGTGATTCCATCATATGTATGAGGTTCGTAATTATGATGAAGATTGGACCGACTGCATCCAAAATCAGTTATGTGATTCTATTATACGTATGACGGATTGAGTCTGTTATTTTGGCACAAGGGAATTCGATTCCGATAAGTCTGCAAAATAAGGTACTGTATTGATGTGTTTATTGGGCCAACCTGTTTACACAAATTTGTCAACTTTGGAAGCAGTTCCAAGATTGCCCCTAATGACTGTTATCACCGGGCCAATATCTTGAAATCCGCTCAAATGGCTCAGTTTGTGGGTTTCTGTTAATGGACGCAGTGAGTTAGAAAATAGTTGTAGGTTGTACTTAAGGTCAGGATTTTAGAGTTCCGAGTAAATTCTGGGTAGCCAAGCCCGCAACTTCATCCGTCCAGCAAAGTCCTTCACCCTCCCCGATTCCCAATAGTTGCGGCCTAGTCCCATGTCAGATCGGAGGTATCTTTCGTACGGAGAGCAGCAGCAGTGGACTCAAGCGGACACTTGGGATCGATGGACGCCAACAGCATAGGAGCCTTGTGCGTTTCCGGTATGGCTGCGTCCTTGCCCATCTGCTCTATTTGTGCAAACAAGGAGGTGTACTTGTCGACATATGACGACATGTTCTGATCGGTATATCTCATGCGAAACATTTGAGTCTGCACAGCGATACAGGAAACGGTTCGGTTGGAGGCATAACGTGCATCCAACAGTTGCAACATTCGTTTCGGATCATCGTCGGCTTCGATAACAACACGTAGCGGGCATCTCCGAGTGCGGATATGATGATACCGGATGCCTTCTCGCGTTTGACAATGTCACGAGTGCTTCGTACAGTATCGTCATCGGGAGTGGTGGCCGTTACCGTTGTGGTTGAGGATCCTGACCCGGATTCAACCACAACCCATACACCTTTCACACGACATGCTGCTCGTAAACGAAGGCGCCACAGCCCATAGTCATCTCCTCGACGTCCATGGAAGCGAGGGATTTTAATGCCACTCGTACCATCCGGTTCGAATTCGGACTCGGACATGTTGATGTCCTAGCGCTGACAAGAAGAAAGTAGAACTTAGATGACAAAATGAAAACTTGAAAGTAACTTGATGAGCTTCTTGACCTTGATCTTGATCTGGAGGTTAAAAGGAACGTTGAAGCTGCTGCGAAATAAAGAAGGGATCAAGAGCAGTGAAGCGATGAAGTCTGCTTAGATTCGACCTTCTGGGCCCATAACCTGTAAAGGTAAACGAAGTAGGGCAAAGGGAAAGGTTGTTGAAGTTGAAGAAGAGCAAGTTGAAATTGTGTAGACGTCGCTTGAGGTTTTACTTGGAACCGAAAGAACAAACGGATAAATACACTACCGAGCTAGAATTCCTCGTAACTGCAAGCTATCTAGAACAATCAAGGGAACAGTATAACTACCAATGGCATTTCGACACTCCAATCCACAATACTCTAAGCGTCACTGTATTACATCCTGTAGAAAGAGATAACCAGTGAGCCACATGCGCTGGCTCTCTTGTGCCACTGAGCGGACCACAACATATATAGATCAACACCCCCCTCGCTCAGAGGCACTACCACAAGGTGCTTGTCGAGGGGTTCAGGGCTTACACAGAGCATTACAGTAAGCTCATAACAAATATCCAACTCAGTGCACCCAGCGGGGTTCGAACCCGCGACCACAGCGGCACGTCAACTAGGCCATAACCTGTAGAAATAGTTAACCACTGAGCCACATGCGCTGGCTCTCTTGTGCCACTGAGCGGACCAAAAACATATATAGATCAACACATCCAACAACGCAAATACACGTTGGTTCCACCTCCTGGTTAAGACTCGCGTCAGTCCCGAAGCTGGCGTGACCGGTCTGCGTGTCCTGACACAGTCGTTTCTCGGCTCGCACGGGGGGAACTCCCGGACGCTGTGCTCCCCCTCGTGGCAGCGGCGACGCTCCTCCGCTTCGGCCGACTCCAGACAAGGTCCGCTCGATCGCCATCGGGTCTGTGCTTCGCAGGATAGTGACGAGGCACTGCTCTCGGCCGCAATAGCCGATTCACACTCGGTTATGTCGCCGCATCAGACGGCCAACGGTGTTAAAGCCGGGTTGTACTCTATTGTACACGACACCGCACGACACTACGCCGCTTCTCCGCACCCAGCCGAACGTCGCCACGGTCTCATAGACGCTAAAAACGCCTTTAACCGCGTTGATCGGCAGACTATGCTGGACCACCTACCAATGCTCGCCCCCTCGCTAGCCCGCTTCGCAAACATGATCTACGGCGAATGCAACGCGCCATTGCTTGTCCCGAATCGGGATCGTACCGTCATACCAAGTGCCCAGGGCACCCAACAGGGTGACCCAGCCAGCATGTTGTTGTTTCTCGCTAACGATCCAACCCCATCCGTCGGGTTGCTGAGATCCCCAACATTGCTCTCTGCCAATGGTACGCCGATGACGGCACGATCGTCGGGAACCTTGGCGCCATCCGTCAGGCGCTCAAGCTCCTTGCCCGAGATGGGTCCCACGGTTGGCTTCCATGTCAACCCACGAAAGACACGCATATACTGGCCTCACGTCATGCCGCAGGATCGAGCAGCCCTCTTAGCGGAATTCCCTCTCGCAGAATGCTCGCGGGACGGCTTTCCGCTTCTAGGGGCCCCCATTGGGAACAAAGCGTTCACGGAGAGTTTTCTCCGGTCCAAGATTGCTCAGTGCCGCCGGACCCTGGACCGCCTCCTGCTGGTCCGCGACGCCCGCGCCCGGTTCCACATGCACCGGATCTGTGCCTCTGCATGCCTCCTATCGCATGCATTCAAGCTCTCAGATCCGCGCTTAGCCGAGTCCGCCGCAGAAGAATTTGATGATCTACAACGGTCATCATATGAAAAGTTACACGGCATAGCTCTCACGGACCGAGCCTGGGACCAAGTCTGCCTCCCCATGCACCTCGGAGGTCAGGGCTTCGAAAGCATCGCCTCGTGCCTCCACGGCGCTGCAGCCGCCAGCATCATTGATGCTGCGCCCGCACGGCAGCGAACTTCCGCATACGCCACGCCGCGTGCTTGTGCACTTGCTTCTGGCCGCTACCGCGGCGACCGGTCCTTCCTCCTCCGTCAGGCTGGGCCTTCTCTCCGCCGTTTCGCCCTCTCCATCCCCGAGGTAGTCGACCTTTCCACCCTTGACCCTCCAACTCTAGCTGCTTCACCCACCAACACTCTAACCCTTCTCAAACGAGTGCAGCAAGAGGCGCGGGCAAGAGTACATTGGCACGACGACTCCTGGGCGAATGCCTCAAACCCGACCGCACACAGCGACGCCGACATTCGACATCGCATCCGTGGCCTAGCGTTCCGCCGCAGCCCCGCTGCGGCGTTTCTCTTCGCTCACCCCACGGCAGCTACGAAGGTCCACACCACACACTGGCAGACCATGCTCCGCCGTCACCTCGGACTGCCAGTGTATGATGACTCCATGCCCCTCAACTGCCACCACTCTGACCACCCTTGGACACCCTCGGGGATCACGCCGCCGACCTCTGCTGCCCTGGTTTCGGCCGTCGTCACCGCCATAACTCGCTCTGTAATGCGATTGCGACACACGTTACCCGCGCCGCGGGTCTGGATACTCGGCACGAGGTTCCGTTCCTCGTCCCGGGCACTGAGCTCCGGCCCGCCGATATCCTTGTACAACCGCCCCCAACCCCGGAAGGCACAACGTTGCGCCCCATTGCCTGTGACATCACTGTCGTCTCACCGTTTAAGGCCGCAGTTCGCACCAAGGCGACCCAGGTCGCCGGAGGCGCTGCTGAACTGGCGGCCCGCGATAAGGTCACAACCCTGGAACGCAACATCGCCCGACGCCTCCCCGCTCCCTCAACTGGCCAATCTTCTGCGCCTTACACGCCAAACTTCACATTTCGACCTCTGGCGTTTGATTCCCTAGGTGCCCCTTCCCCAGGAACTATTGCATTTATAGAGGAGTTAGTTCCACGGATCGCGTCCAAGTGTCACTCGACAGTTGGCGTTATCCGCCGCCGTATCTACCAGCGACTGGGTTGCACCCTCTGGTCATCCATCGCTGAAGCTATCCTGTCGCGAGCCCCGATGCGCATGGACGACGAAGTACACCCGGTTAGATCTTAACCGTATAGTTAGGACGTGCGCAGTCCCCAGTAGATACTGAACGCAATTAAACTTCTTCCCCGGGATACACGTCACTGTAATCAAGCGTAGAAAAAAATTCCGCCAAATAATCTGTAAACCTGTAAGTGCATTGTTGTGTCTTTGATTCACATCTCAGCATGCCTGTCGACCGTTAGTACAACATCATCATATTGTTGCCTTGTCTGTCCACTCCTCTCAGCATGTTGGAAGTTACTTCCACCAGTAACCAAGGCTGAATCGACTGACACCTCAACAGATAGACGATTTCCTTATTCAAACGCTTGGCTTCAAGACTACGAGAAGTGACGCCTGTCTATATACAAACATATCAGAAAAAGGCGTTATGCTGATCGCCCTATATGTGGATGACTTGCTTCTTGCGGGAAGTGACCTGAAAGCCGTGACCTGGATGAAAGGTGAACTGAACAAGAGATTTGAGATGAAAGATTTAGGCAAGGCCAAAAAGTGCATTGGGCTTGAAATAAGTAGAAAAAGGGTCCCTAGACGGATCCGAGATATAGATATATCTCGCAGACAGAGTATGCCAAGTCCATTTTGAAACGTTTTGTTATGGCCAGTTGCAATCCCGTGAGGACTCCGATGGAACAAGGATTACACCCTGAGACGTCAACTATGTTGAAAAAGGGATAGAATGCATGCGATCCCATGGTTTTTAGTTGCCACCTGGACACGTGTACACTTGTAGCATGAAAAAGCGAGTTGCACCCTTCTTCTATGTGTACACCTATGACACGTGTAAAATGGGCCAAATCGAAAGTTGCCTAGGACGAAAGCTCATTTTCGGGCAACTCAAAATCACGGCGCATTTTACAATTTTTCAAACCACTCGGTATTCTGCCCTCTGATTGGCTGCTAGATACGCCTCCATACCACTCACATCGCTCCAAGTGGCGATGTCTGAGCTGATCATTGTGGAGCATTCTGACACTTGGCATGTTATGGTTGGTTGATGGTTTGTCTCTATTCTAGGCTCAAAGTACTGTACCCAATGTGTCATACGTGTACTGTCTCCTATGTGGCATACGTGTACTGTCTCCTCTCTGTCGTACGTGTACAGTGTTTTAGGTGTCGTACGTGTACAAGTAAACAGTGGTTTCTATATTTATCCTATAGTTGCCTGGACTGGCTGCATACAGTTTACACTATAATCATTATACTGGCTGCATACAAATCACTCTTGCACAAGAATGCGGCCAAAGTATGTTGATGCAGCCACGTTGCTTTTACAGTACTGCACGTATAGCACGTAAGGCTTAATTCACGTTGAACGGCCTGCATGAGATTTGCGTACTGTTACGTAACAACGTGAGAAAACCCGCCAAAAAATTGTTTTCTACTTTTATGATATTTAAGTTCCCGCCTTAAGTTCCCGCCTTTGGGTTCTGTTACAGGCCGAGAGATTACAGTTGCGTTGGCGGGTCACGTAAGGCATAATTCACGGGTTGACTGTTTTAGTGTACGTTTACGTAACAGAACATGCATGGCTAGCATGCACGCAATGTTACTTACGTTTTGAATATCGGTAATTATGAATTTCCCGCGCATGCAAATCAGGGATTCTGAGCATCTCGGCTTGGGTAGGCTATAGGATCAACAAAGATAGTACTGCAAATGTAGATTTTGCTACTTTCATTTGGCTTTCACAAAGCCGAAGTGAGTACGGCAAACAGTATAGAGTTGTAGTCTAATAGCTCATCCAAGTAAAGAAGAGGTACGGACTTGCCTTTGATTTCAACACCAACCTCACCCTTGCTGTTCTATCTCCTTTCTGTTTCGTTTATCCATCTACACTCTTTCCCTACTTCCCTTTTCATTCTCTCTCCTCATCCCTCATCATCCCCTGTTCCTTTCATCTGGTTATGGCCCAGCTCACGCCACCGATCTTTCCGCTTGTTCCGAACCTCAACCATTGACGTTGAAGTTGAGGTAATTTCTTTCTCTGTGTTGTTGGTGCTGTTGATGTTGTGATTTGTTGCTTTGTGGTGATTGTTGTTGGGTTCTTGTCTTTGGTGGGACCCATTTGGTGATTGTCAAGCACTCTGTGTGTGGATTTGGAGTGTTTATGTGGTTCTCATTGTGTGTTGTTGGAAGCTTTTGTTGATACGAACCAACTTTAAGGTTGTCAAGCACTCTGTGTGTGGATCCTGAGTGTTTTTTGTGGTTACCATTGTGTGTTGAATCAGAGCAATCGTTGTTTGTGCTCTACTACTGTTGAGAACAATTTTGTGTTGTGAAGCACTCTGTGTGAGGATCCTGAGTGCTTTGTGGTGTCATTGCTCTGGTCACTGTTTGTTGGTTTGATTTTCTGTCTCTTGTGGTGGTCGTGGTCATTCGGCAATCGGTCAGCTCGAGATTATTGTTTGGAATTATTGGCCTTGTTGTTTGAGGAGGAATCTAGGCCTGGTTTTTGATACCCCTTGCACTCTTGGAAAGCCTTTACGGCAACGGAAAAGAAGAAGACAGAGTGCCGGGGGTCCGCCCAAGTTTGTCCGATTCTTTTGCCGAATCGTGGTCTTGGCAATCGGTTTGTGATCCTCTCACCGGCTGTACTCTTTGAGAACAGTGCCTTTGTGTAACGCAAGTTGAACGGACCGTACCATACAAACCCACGCGGTTGATAACGCGAGTTATCAAAAGTCGTAAGACTGAACCCGATTCCCGGTGGGAATCATGGGGTACCAGCCGAGTCGGTCCGTTGCAGTGGCCCTTTTGCGCGCCGGCGGGACAGAGACGCTCCTCGCTTGAACGACCGATACGTACGCGAAACACCATCGCTCGTGGTCGGAGAGGGAACGACTGTCTTCTAATTCCTTACTCTGGTAGCATACCGGGTTCTAGTGTTTTGCACTTGTACTTTGGTACCTGCTGGCTATACTTCTGTAGAGGTGTAGATACGTGCTGTGCACGGAAGGACGAGGCTCATCGGTGACCTTGAGTGCTTTCACACGAGTACGACGGAAGTCAAGCAACACAGTCCGGAAGGAAACGCGCCTGAGTTAGTACGGAAAGACTGTGATTGTGGTAAGACGCCCTTTGCTGCGGGGACCTTTCGGGGTAGTGGCTGAAAATTCCTGGCCGTCTACAGCTAGAGTCGCTGTGCTTACTCGTGGCACACGGATTGCGCTCAAAGTTGAAAGACCAGCACTGGCCGATATACAGGGGTAGCGCCCTAAGGCACAAATAAAGAGGTGGTAAAGAGGTAAAGAGTTGGAAATTTAACACCACGTGTCTTTGAGTAAACGCTGCAAACTTCTTGTAGGGAAAGGCTTGCCGTGGCAAGCGACTATCGGTCGCCGGCTTGGGATACCCGAACAGAGGACTTTGCATACTCACTGCATACGTGGTAATAGAGGTTTCAGATACAAAGGGTCTTGGATAAAAACATAGTCATGGACGATCGCGGAGGCGGAGTTCGAATTGAAAAGCTCACCAACAATAATTTCCATGTTTGGAAGCAGAAGGTGCAGCTTCTTCTCGCTCTCCGGGAGCTTGATGACTACATTGTGGATGATCCGCCTGAGGAATCGGATGATAGGGCTCTCAAATAATGGACTCGGGCCGACCGCAAGGCACGGGCGCTCATCGGGTTGTCCCTTTCTGATGAGCACCTTGAGCATGTGCGCACTGCGGCAACTGCAAAGGAGATGTGGAATATTATTCTCAACACGTTTGAGAGGCACACACTCCTCAATAAGCTTGCGGCTCGACGTCGGTTTTACACCGCGGCTTTGGACGGTATCGAGAGAGTTTGCAGTACGTTAACGTGTGACGCAGTTGGCAGCGACCCTGAAATCCATGGATGTGACTATCGATGACAAAGAGATAGCCATGGCTGTGCTTAACGGATTTCCACCCGTTTTGACAACTAATGTTGCCTTGGATGCGCTCGGCAATGAGGACAGGGTGTTTACTTTGGAATTTGTGAAGAGCCGGTTGTTGCAGGAAGAGGAGCGTGCTCAAATGAGGAGTCAAAAGGGACAAAATCCAATGCTGCGCTCATATCCAATGCCCGTCCGAATGACTACGGAGGTAATGCTAGACAGCTGCACTGTACGAACTGCGGTCATTCTGGTCACACCGCGGACAGATGCTGGGGCAAAGATGTGAACGGTAGGCGCCCGGAAGCTCCAAGGGGCTATCGTGCATCCGGTTCTCGTAGTGGCAGAGCATCTAATAATCATCGAAACGAGAAAAATCGCCCGAGAAGAGATCAGCAGGCGTTCGTAGGTGCAAATGTATTTGATTCGACTGATTCTCATCCTTCAGCTGAGAGTGGGGCATCGTTGATGATGAAATTGTTTGCCTCATGTCACGAATTAAACAGGCCGGGATTTCGGCCGGAACTTCCTCCTGGTACGCAGATTCCGCATGTACTTCCCATATGACTTACGATAGGAGTGTTTTCACGAATTATACCGAATTTTCTGCAGCCTCAGTCGAAATGGGAACTAAAGCCCGGGCTAAGATTGCTGGGCGAGGTGACGTGGAGCTCACATTACTAGTGATGGTTCTCGAAAGCGGTGCATTCTGCGAGATGTTGTCCACGTTCCTAGTTTCGAATATTCTCTCATCTCTGTAGGCAAAGCGGACATAGAAGGGATCAAAACTGTATTTGAGAACAAAGCTTTGCAGATGACTAAGAATGGGAGAGTTGTAGCAACTGGAAAAATGCTGTGCAATAGCCTTCTTTATGCTATCGACATAGTCCAGAAGATACCAATGATACCTTGTACTCTGCGAAAGTCACCACACTCTCGACATGGCACGAGAGAATGGCTCATGTAAGCAAGCAGGGCATTGCATCTATGGTAAGGAACAATGTTGTGGACGGCGTGCAGATCAGTGGCTCGAATACATCCGAAATATGCTCCTCATTCGTTCATGGAAAGGCTCATCGTTCAGCAGTGCCGAAGGAACGCACGACTGGTAGAGCTGAAGCGATGTTAGACCTTGTTCACAGTGACGTGTGTGGACCTATGGAGGTTTCTTCTGTTGGAGGGGCACGCTACTTTGTGACCTTCACGGACGATCACTCTTCCTGGGTTACCGTCTACATGATGCAGCGAAAGTCAGAGGTCTTTGATAAATATAAACTGTTCCAAGCTCGTAGCGAAGCCCATACTGGGCGTCGCATGGGCATTCTTCGGTCAGATCGATGGGGAGAATATATGTCCACTGCATTCAAGGACTACCTTGCCGAGCGCGGCACAAAACATGAGCTTAGGTGCAGTGGATTCACCTGAACAGAATGGTGTTTCAGAGCGCCTGAACCGAACACTGATGGATCTGGTTCGGTCCATGCTACATGCAAAGATTCTGCCAAAACTGTTGTTGATTTGGCAAGACGATCACATGACCCCACATCGGTGCCAAATCTCATAAGAGGCATGAGGCATGTTCCACGTGTACACATGCACACGTGTGAATGAAGGGTGGCCTAAGGCATTCCGGAAGAAATCCAAAGTTCCCAGGGACGAAAGTACGATTTTGAGAGATCACTTTAGAGGCAAAATGTTGTTTATGGGGTGATTTTACGTAGGGTAGGGTACTATAAGTGGATGATGAGTATACTGTATGAGAGATATGCTGAGGAAAGCTATGTACACGTGTACGTGGTGGCAGTTGTGTATGTGATGTACACGTGGTACAGCTAAGAGTAGAAACCTTTTGTGCAGTGTTGTACACGTACTGTACTAGTGCCAAATGAGGAACTGTACTTCGCACTGTACATCGTAATATACCAAGTACTGTACTCCTTACTATACCTGAGTTTGTACAGTAGGAATCAATTATGGCAATACTGTCATGACTGCTAGAAAGAGGTATTTGATTTTATATTATGTATGAGGATTCTAGTTATGATTAGGGTTTTATCCAGCTGCATCCAAAAATCAGTTATGTGATTCCATCATACGTATGTGGTTTCTAGTTATGATTGGTTTGTAACTGCATCCAAAAATCAGTTATGTGATTCCATCATACGTATGTGGTTTCTAGTTATGATATTGGTTTGTACAACTGCATCCAAAAATCAGTTATGTGATTCCATCATACGTATGTGGTTTCTAGTTATGATATTGGTTTGTACAACTGCATCCAAAAATCAGTTATGTGATTCCATCATATGTATGAGGTTCGTAATTATGATGAAGATTGGACCGACTGCATCCAAAAATCAGTTATGTGATTCTATTTACGTATGACGGATTGAGTCCGTTATTTTGGCACAAGGGAATTCGTTTCCGGTAAGTCTGCAAAATAAGGTACTGTATTGATGTGTGTATTGGGCCAACCTATTTACACAAATTTGTCAACTTTGGAAGCAGTTCCAAATTTGCCCCTAATGACTGTTATCACCGGGCCAAGATCTTGAAATCCGCTCAAATGGCTCAGTTTGTGGGATTCTGTTAGTGGACGCAGTGAGTTAGAAAGTAGTTGTAGGTTGTACTTAAGGCCAGGATTTTAGAGTTCCGAGTAAATTCTGGGTAGCCAAGCCCGCAACTTCATCCGTCCAGCAAAGTCCTTCACCCTCTCCGATTCCCATTAGGTTATGGGCCCAGTTCAACGCCGTCTCTTTCTCTGAACCCCGTAAGTCGCCGTGTGTTGCTGCATTGTTTTCTTGTCTATCTCAGTCTCTTGATTATGTCTACTCGTTCCGGTAAGCTATTTGAATAATTCCATTTCTTTGCACATCGAAGTGATTCTCTTTGCACCTTTTGGTTGGTCTAAAGACTCATAATCCCAAAAGCTGTTACTGACGATCACTTCCACTTTTGTGCCTGCTTTTGCGGGGTTGTGCTAGACTCGGAATTAGCCCTGGTGCCCCGAGTGCCCAGGGCTGCGACAGTTAGGACTTTGCCATCTGTGGGGAGGACAGTTGTGGAATCGATCGAAGTACTCGAACCAGAAGGACCGCCGCCGAAGACGCTCGCGCTTCCCTCGTCTAGGGAAAGGTATAGGATCCCTCGTAAGTCAGTACCTCTGGATAAGCCAATAAAGAAAGTTCAACGCCTCTCGGCAAAGAAAGCTAAAGCCCTCGCCGATCGAGTTGCCAAGAAGGAACTAAAGGCTAAACGAAGAGTTCCGCCGAGGAACAAGAGGTACTGCAAGCTCTGTGATATTAGCTGCAATAGCGCACAGACATTCTACGATCACATCAATTCTAAGGGTCATAGGACTAGAGAGAAAAACAAGAAAAAGACCCCTAGGTGTACTGCTTGTGATAGAGTGTTCGATTCCCACGAGGTTCTCAAGCGTCACGAGAACGGGAAGGAACACTTGAAAGTAGTTTTGTCCCAGAGAATTTAAAGAGATCCATTTGTTTGTTTGAAGCGACGTCTTTGGCCTTTGCTTTAGTCTAGAGTTTCGTGTGCTGTGTTCTTATAGAGGTGGGCTTGCCACTACAAGGGACTATCGGTCCCCGGCTTGGGATCTTCGAACAGAACATTAGCACCTCTAGAATATTGCAATGAGTAGCGGAGAAGATCAAGGAGGAGGATCGATGAAGATCGAAAAGCTCACGGATACCAATTTCTACGTGTGGAAACAGAAGATTCAGCTCCTGTTGGCCCTTCGCGATGTGGAACAGTATATTACTGATGGCACCGTTCCTGAAGATGAACAATCTTCCACTTACAAGGCATGGAAGCAAGGGGATCGAAAGGCCCGGGCCATCATCGGCCTGTCGCTGTCCGATGATCACCTGGATCATGTGAGAGATGCTGTCACAGCCAAAGAAATGTGGGACGCCATCTTGGAAGTTTTTGAGCGCCACACATTACTAAATAAGCTGGCGGCCCGGAGAGACTTCTACACGGTCACCATGCTAGACAATGAGAAAGTTTTGCCATACATAGGACGTGTGCGACACCTAGCAGCTCGCTTAAAGTCAATGGGAGTCATCATTGATGACAAGGAAATGGCTATGGCAGTTCTCAATGGTCTTCCGCAGAGGTTTCAAAATCTCATTGTAGCGCTTGACGCTCTTGGATCCGAAGATAACACGTTCGGAGTAGAATATGTAAAAAGTCGCCTGCTCCAAGAGGAGCAACGTGCATCGATGAAGCTTACTAGAAGGCAGAATCCGCCAAGTCTGCTCTTATTGGGCACATCCCTGAGGCAAGGCGTGTTTCGACTTTGACATGCACCAACTGTGGTCACAATGGACACTCCGCTGCCCGCTGCTGGGGAAAGGACATCAACGGAAGGCGACCACCGCCACCTGACCGGTTCCTACGTAGACAGTCACAGAAGCCTACTGCGATGATTGCTCAAGAGCAAGAAGATCTGGAAATTAATGAAGTCGAGTACATATGTCTGATGAACAAGGTAGATAACTCTGGTATCAACATAACTCAAACACTTGGCTTATCGACTCTGGATGCTCCCGCACATGACATTTGACAAGAGACTGTTCTCCGACTACAGGGAGGTCTCAAACAGCCGCGTAGAAATGGGAACAAAAGCGTGTGCAGTAGTAGCTGGAGTCGGGACCGTCCCCATTACGCTTTTAGTGACGGAGTTCAAAAGTCATGCAAGCTCACCAATGTGCTGCACGTTCCAAGCTTTGCTTTTTCCCTAATTCTGTACGTAAGATGGTCGATAATGGATTTGACGTTGAGTTCGTTCGTGACAAGTGCACTGTGAAGAGGAGTGACTGCATCGTGGCTACTGCCACAAGTCGAGGAGAGCTGTATGTGCTTGACACATGTAACGAGGTTCATTCGGCGCACAAAGCCTCTTTGAAGACATGGCATGAAAGATTGGCCCACGTTCACACTCAAGGAATATTGTCCATGGCTCGTAAGAACGTGGTAAGTGGACTTCATATCTCCTCTTCAGATATAACAAGAGACGCTAGCTCATCTTCTGACTGTGAATCTGTGACATGTGATGCGTGTGTGTTAGGAAAAGCAACTCGTGCTGTGATTCCTAAACAGCGCTCTGGAGGCAGGGCCAAACATTTGCTAGACTTGGTCCATTCGGACGTCTGCGGCCCACTCCAAGTACAGTCAGTAGGTGGTGCTAGATACTTTGTCACTTTTATCGATGACCACTCAAACTGGAGTGTTGTCTATCCGATGAAGAGTAAAGATGAAACGTTCCATTTTTATCAGAAGTTTGCCCAATATGCCTTCACACACACTGGTCAACGCGTGAAAGTGCTTCGATCTGATCGTGGTGAGGAGAGTATCTTTCTTCAGAGTTCCAATCCTTTCTATCGTCACAAGGAACTGTTCATCAAACGACCGCTGCATACACACCTGAACAGAATGGTGTGGCAGAACGGCTCAATCGTACCCTGATTGATCTCGTCAGGTCTATGCTGTCCCATATGAAGGTTCCGAAAGCTTTTGGGCTGAAGCTCTTGATAACGCAGTTTACGTTCGCAATCGTGTCACGACAAGAGCTTTGGGTGGTCTCGTTACTCCATTTCACCTATGGATGAAGAAAAAGCCCGATGTATCTCACCTACGTGTGTTTGGATGTCAATGCTGGTACAAGGTGCCTGGTAATGAGGTGCGTAAACTTGACGACCGCGCAACAACGGGAATGTTTGTTGGGTATCCGCCGGGAACTAAGGCCTACAAAATTTGGGATGACAATTTACATCGCATTGTTATTTCCAGGGATGTGCAGTTCGATGAGTCGAGACCAGGGGCTTGCTCTTACGATGAACATTTTTCCGATGATAATGACGTGGACGTTGACCCAGTGGAGGCGACCGATACTGACGAAATTGAGTCTGAAACATCTAATGGTGATAATGAACATGGCATTGAAACAGGGTCACCGGCGGAGGTTGAGAACTTTCAAAGTCAAGGTATTGAGCCCGACTCAACTAATGAGACTTTGCAACCAGAAGAAGTGAGTGGTGAGCAAGATGCTGGTCCCGGCGATGTGGAACCTCGCCGCTCCACTCGTTCACGACGCCCACCCCGACAGTGGTGGACAGGCCTGGTGGGAACCAGCTTACTCACACCTTCCTGTGGCGACATCAACATACCGAACTCCTTTAAAGAGGCGATGGGTGGACCACAACCACAGTTCTGGCAGAAAGCGATTGATAAGGAGCTAGAGTCCCAACGCAAAAACAAAACCTGGGCACTAGTCCACGATCGGAAGGTGCCAATATTCTAACTTCTCGCTGGGTATTTACTGTAAAGGACATGCCGGACGATAACGGCACGTTGACTCAAAAGGGAAAAGGTCGCCTGGTTGTGCGGGGCTTTCAACAAATTGAGGGGATTGATTACTCAGAGACTTTTGCGCCGGTGATCAAATTTACAACGATTCGATTGTTGTTGGCGATTGTAGCCCACTTCGATTTAGAGCTTCATCAAATGGACGTGGTCACGGCCTTTCTGAACGGTGACTTAGAAGAGGATATTTATATGGAGCAGCCTGAAGGTATCGTTGACTCTTCCAGGCCCAATCATGTTTGCAAACTTCTCAAGGCTATCTATGGTCTTAAGCAAGCGAGTCGACAATGGCACAAAAAGATTGACGATTTCTTATTCACACGCTTGGCTTCAAGACTACGAGAAGTGACGCCTGTCTATATACAAACATATCAGAAAAAGGCGTTATGCTGATTGCCCTATATGTGGATGACTTGCTTCTTGCGGGAAGTGACCTGAAAGCCGTGACCTGGATGAAAGGTGAACTGAACAAGAGATTTGAGATGAAAGATTTAGGCGAGGCCAAAAAGTGCATTGGGCTTGAAATAAGTAGAAAAAGGGTCCCTAGACGGATCTATATCTCGCAGACAGAGTATGCCAAGTCCATTTTGAAACGTTTTGGTATGGCCAGTTGCAATCCCGTGAGGACTCCGATGGAACAAGGATTACACCCTGAGATGTCAACTAGCCCGTATTGCGATGTACCATATCGACAGATCATTGGCTGCTTAATGTTTCTTATGGTAGGGTCACGTCCAGATCTTGCATATGTGGTGGGAAAACTGTCCCAACACTGTGAGAACCCTCGCGAGGACCACTGGCAAGCAGCCAAACGAGTTCTGAGATATATCAAAGGAACGCTCTCACTAGGTGTATTCTAGATGGAAATCTCCCAGTGCAAACTCTAGAGGGCTTCAGCGATGCAGACTGGGGTGGTTGCTTGGACTCGAGAAAGTCCACCAGTGGATATGTGTTCAAACTGTGTGGGGGAGCTATTAGTTGGTCATCTAGGAGACAAACGGTCGTTGCGAAATCCACATGCGAAGCGGAGTATATTGCACTGTGTGAGGCTTGCAAAGAGGCAGCTTGGCTCAGGTGCCTTCTTGCAGACGCATTGGGAAAGTCGAAAGACAGCACAGTTACAATCGGGTGTGATAATGCTGGTACAATAGCGTTTGCGGGTAACGAAGGAGTGAACAGGCGAAATAAGCACATTGACATATCATATCATTTTGTCCGAGATGCTGTGACTCGAAAGATTGTTTCACTGTTTCACGTACCTTCTACAGATATGCCAGCAGATATACTCACCAAGCCTCTTGGTCGCATTCTATTCATAAATGCATAAAATCTCTAGGCCTCGGAGAGCTGCACGATGCTTAGGTCATGTAATCGAGGGGGGTGTTGTTGATTTGGCAAGACGATCACATGACCCCACATCGGTGCCAAACCTCATAAGAGGCATGAGGCATGTTCCACGTGTACACATGCACACGTGTGAATGAAGGGTGGCGCTAAGGCATTCCGGAAGAAATCCAAAGTTCCCAGGGACGAAAGTACGATTTTGAGAGATCAGCGATTTAGAGGGCAAAATGTTGTTTATGGGGTGATTTTACGTAGGGTAGGGTACTATAAGTGGATGATGAGTATACTGTATGAGAGATATGCTGAGGAAAGCTATGTACACGTGTACGTGGTGGCAGTTGTGTATGTGATGTACACGTGGTACAGCTAAGAAGAAACCTTTTTGTGCAGTGTTGTACACGTACTGTACTAGTGCCAAATGAGGAACTGTACTTCGCACTGTACATCGTAATATACCAAGTACTGTACTCCTTACTATACCTGAGTTTGTACAGTAGGAATCAATTATGGCAATACTGTCATGACTGCTAGAAAGAGGTATTTGATTTTATATTATGTATGAGGATTCTAGTTATGATTAGGGTTTTATCCAGCTGCATCCAAAAATCGGTTATGTGATTTCATCATATATGAGGTTTCTAGTTATGATATTGGTTTGTACACTGCATCCAAAAATCAGTTATGTGATTCCATCATACGTATGTGGTTTCTAGTTATGATATTGGTTTGTACAACTGCATCCAAAAATCAGTTATGTGATTCCATCATACGTATGTGGTTTCTAGTTATGATATTGGTTTGTACAACTGCATCCAAAAATCAGTTATGTGATTCCATCATACGTATGTGGTTTCTAGTTATGATATTGGTTTGTACAACTGCATCCAAAAATCAGTTATGTGATTCCATCATATGTATGAGGTTCGTAATTATGATGAAGATTGGACCGACTGCATCCAAAATCAGTTATGTGATTCTATTATACGTATGACGGATTGAGTCCGTTATTTTGGCACAAGGGAATTCGTTCCGGTAAGTCTGCAAAATAAGGTACTGTATTGATGTGTGTATTGGGCCAACCTATTTACACAAATTTGTCAACTTTGGAAGCAGTTCCAAATTTGCCCCTAATGACTGTTATCACCGGGCCAAGATCTTGAAATCCGCTCAAATGGCTCAGTTTGTGGGATTCTGTTAGTGGACGCAGTGAGTTAGAAAGTAGTTGTAGGTTGTACTTAAGGCCAGGATTTTAGAGTTCCGAGTAAATTCTGCGGTAGCCAAGCCCGCAACTTCATCCGTCCAGCAAAGTCCTTCACCCTCTCCGATTCCCATTAGAAAACAGTTCTGGGCCGAGCTCTGGCGACTGCTGTATACATCCGAAACAGAGTTACAACTCGGCTTCCCCCACACGACCCCGCATCATATATACGGTCGTAGCCCAATTTGTCGCACCTCCGTACGTTCGGAAGCAAATTGGTACACCGTCCCGGCAAGTCAATTGAGTAAGCTTGACAACCGAGCACGGGAAGCAATTATGCTTGGATATGCGGAAGCCAGCAAAGCTTACAAACTGTGGGATCCTTGAATTACACAAGGTAGTTGTTTCCAGAGATTTCAGATTCAGTGAGAGCGAAACCTGCCAGTCTGAAATAAATGAAAAAGAATCAGATGAAAGTCTCGCAATAAGCTCCGATGAGGATATTGTAAGTCTCGGCGTTGAACAGGATGCTCAAGTCCGGCTTCCTAACCCGGACACAGCCGAAATAACTGCAGCTTCGAGACATGATTTAGGGACAAGGGAATGACCAGGATAATGTTGGAAGCGACCAACGATCGCCGAAAACGTAGGTACAGATAACGAAATCCCTGAGCCCCTGAGGTGCCTGTAGCTCCTCGGAGATCTGAAAGGATTCGAAGAGCCCCAAATGCTTGGTGGAGATCAAACATATCCTTGACACCTAATGACACGGCTCTCGTTACAAATGTTGTCAACATCTAGTACTGACACGCGGCGACAGGACCAGACGCAGACTTTTGGAAGTCCGCCATCGAGTCCGAGCGAGACTCGATCCTCCGGAACAAAAACATGGAAGTTAGTCCCACGTTTGGAGGCCTCAAACATTCTGACTCCAAAATGGGTGTTGCAAAAAAAAAGATGCCAGGACTCCAACGGAGGCTTTTCCCGAAAATCGAAAGCGCGTCTTGTCGCTCGTGGTTTCCAACAGGTGAAAAGGGGTAGATTATAATGAGACGTACGCCCTGTCGTGAAGCTCACGTCAATTCGGGTGCTTTTGGCACTTGTCGGACATCAGGACCAGATTGCATGGATGAAGGGGAGCTGAAGCGCCGTTTTGAAATGAAAGATTTGGCGAAGCGAATGGTTGTTGGGCTTAAAATTTCTCGCCGGAGATCCGAACGATCCTTGTGTTTATCCCAGCTACGTTTTGTAGACAGCGTTTTTAGAGCGATTTGGAATGCAGAATTGTAGACCTGTTCCAACTCCTATGAATCTAAACACTGACGGTTTGAACATGGATCGGTCGGTAGATACGGGTAGTGATGCTCGGACAGATGCTCCATACAGGAGCGCCATTGGAGCTCTCATGTATTTGTCTGTTTAGAACACGTCCTGATATATCTTATGCGTTGGCAAACTTGCACGTTTCTGCGAAGAACCAAGAGAGAAGCATTGGTTAGCAGTAAAAAGAGTGTTAAGGTATCTCGCTGGGACCCAAAGATTTAGGTCTTGTGTTCGAGGGAATGCTGATCTGGGCTTGTCTGCATACTGGGACTCGGATTGGGCCGGAGATGTGTCCGATCGCAAATCGACGAGTGGTTTCGTGTTCGCATGGCTTGAATGGGGTAAGTTGGTGCTCGCGAAAGCAAACGGTTGACGCAGCTTCTTCATGTGAGGCCGAATACATTTCGCTAACTGCAGCAAGTAAAGAGCAATATGGCTGAGGCGTGTCGTTCGGGACATCCTTGAAGCCTGGACATCGCTGGGCATGAAAGCACTTGCAATTGATCATGCTACTACAATATACAGCGATAACAGGGGGCTATGGAGCTCGCTCGAAACGAGAGCACCAACAGACGCAAAAAGCCATTGATATTGCATACCACTTTGTAAGAGATTCAGTTGTGCGTAAAGAGGTGACTTGGTGTACGTGCCAACAACTGAAAATGTTGCTTACGCTTTGACAAAATCACTAGGCGAGTTCAGATGACAAAACTTGTTAGAATGATTGTGATGGGTAGTAAAGAGGAGCATGAATTAATGTTAAAAAAATGTGATCGAGGGGGAGTGTTGAAAAAGGATAGAATGCATGCGATCCATGGTTTTTAGTTCCACCTGGACACGTGTACACTTGTAGCATGAAAAAGCGAGTTGCACCCTTCTTCTGTGTGTACACCTATGACACGTGTATAATGGGCCAAATCGAAAGTTGCCTGGGACGAAAGCTCATTTTCGGGCAACTCAAAATCACGGCGCATTTTACCTTTTTCAAACCACTCGGTATTCTGCCTCTGATTGGCTGCTAGATACGCCTCCATACCACTCACATCGCTCCAAGTGGCGATATCTGAGCTGATCATTGTGGAGCATTCTGACACTTGCATGTTTGGTTGGTTGATGGTTTGTCTCTATTCTAGGCTCAAAGTACTGTACCCAATGTGTCATACGTGTACTGTCTCCTATGTGCATACGTGTACTGTCTCCTCTCTGTCGTACGTGTACAGTGTTTTAGGTGTCGTACGTGTACAAGTAACACAGTGGTTTCTATATTTATCCTATAGTTGCCTGGACTGGCTGCATACAGTTTACACTATAATCATTATATACTGGCTGCATACAAATCACTTTGCACAAGAATGCGGCAAAGTATGTTGATGCAGCACGTTGCTTTACAGTATTGCACGTATAGCACGTAAGGCTTAATTCACGTTGAACGGCCTGCATGAGATTTGCGTACTGTTACGTAACAACGTGAGCAAACCCGCCAAAAATTGTTTTCTACTTTTATGATATTTAAATTCCCGCCTTAAGTTCCGCCTTTGGGTTCTGTACAGCGAGAGATTACAGTTGCGTTGGCGGGTCACGTAAGGCATAATTCACGGTTGACTGTTTTAGTGTACGTTTACTTAACAACATGCATGGCTAGCATGCACGCAATGTTACTTACGTTTTGAATATCGGTAATTATGAATTTCCCGCGCATGCAAATCAGGGATCTGAGGCATCTCGGCTTGGGTAGGCTATAGGATCAACAAAGATAGTACTGCAAATGTAGATTTTGCTACTTTCATTTGCTTCACAAAGCCGAAGTGATACCGGCAAACAGTATAGAGTTGTAGTCTAATAGCTCATCCAAGTAAGAAGAGTACGGACTTGCCTTTGATTTCAACACGACCTCACCCTTGCTGTTCTATCTCCTTTCTGTTTCTTTTATCCATCTACTCTCTTTCCTTACTTCCCTTTTCATCTCTCTCCTCATCCCTCATCATCCCCTGTTCCTTTCTTCAAAATCTACCCCTTCACCTGTTGGAAAACCACGAGCGACAAGACGCGCCTTCGATTTTCGGAAAAAGCCTCCGTTGGAGTCCTGGGCTTTTATTGCAAACACCCATTTTGGAGTCAGAATGTTTGAGGCCTCCAAACGTGGGACTAACTTCCATGTTTGTTCCGGAGGATCGAGTCTCGCTCGACTCGATGGCGGACTTCCAAAAGTCTGCGTCTGGTCCTGTCGCCGCGTGTCAGTACTAGATGTTGACACATTTGTAACGAGAGCCGTGTCATTAGGTGTCGGGATAGTTTGATCTCACCAGCATTTTGGGGCTCTTCGAATCCTTTCAGATCTCCGAGGAGCTACAGGCACCTCAGGGGGCTCAGGGATTTCGTTATCTGTACCTACGTTTTCGGCGATCGTTGGGTCGCTTCCAACATTATCCTGGTCATTCCCTTGTCCCTAAATATCATGTCTCGAAGCTGCAGTTATTTCGGCTGTGTCCGGGTTAGGAAGCCGGACTGAGCATCCTGTTCAACGCCGAGACTTACAATATCCTCATCGGAGCTAATTGCGAGACTTTCATCTGATTCTTTTTCATTTATTTCAGACTGGCAGGTTTCGCTCTCACTGAATCTGAAATCTCTGGAAACAACTACCTTGTGTAATTCAGGATCCCACAGCTTGTAAGCTTTGCTGGCTTCCGCATATCCAAACATAATTGCTCCCGTGCTCGGTTCAAGCTACTCATTGACTTGCCGGGACGGTGTACCAACATTTGCTTCCGAACGTACGAAGGTGCGACAAATTGGGCTTGCGACCGTACCATATATGATGCGGGGTCGTGTGCTTGGAAGTGCCCGAGTTGTAACTCTGTTCGGATGTATACAGCAGTCGCCAGAGCTTCGGTCCAGAACTGTTTTGGCAGAATCTTTGCAGTAGCATGGACCGAACAGATCCATCAGTGTTCGGTTCAGCCGCTCTGAAACACCATTCTTCAGGTGACTCCACTGCACTAAGCTCATGTTTTGTGCCGCGTTCGCAAGGTAGTCCTTGAATGCAGTGGACATATATTCTCCCCTCGATCTGAACGAAGAATGCCAATGCGACCCCAGTACGGGCTTCGCTACGAGCTTGGAACAGTTTATATTTATCAAAGACCTCTGACTTTCGCTGCATAATGTAGACGGTAACCCAGGAAGAGTGATCGTCCGTGAAGGTCACAAAGTAGCGTGCCCTCCTACAGAAGAAACCTCCATAGGTCCATACACGTCACTGTGAACAAGGTCAACATCGCTTCAGCTCTACCAGTTGTGTTCCTTCGGCACTGCTGAACGATGAGCCTTTCCATGAACGCATGAGGTGCATATTTCGGATGTATTCGAAGCCACTGATCTGCACGGTCCACAACATTGTTCCTTACCATAGATGCAATGCTTCTGCTTGCTTACATGAGACATTCTCTCGTGCCATGTCGAGAGTGTGGACTTTCGCAGAGTACAAGGTATCATTTGTATCTTCTGGACTATGTCGATAGCATAAAGAAGGCTATTGCACAGCATTTTTACAGTTGCTACAACTCTCCCATTCTTAGTCATCTGCAAAGCTTTGTTTTCAAAATACAGTTTTGATCCTTCTATGTCGCTTTCCTACAGAGATGAGAGAAATTCGAAACTAGGAACCGTGGACAACATCTCGCAGAATGCACCGCTTTCGAGAGCCATCACTAGTAATGTGATCTCCACGTCACCTCGCCCAGCAACTTAGCCCGGGCTTTAGTTCCCATTTCGACTGAGGCTGCAAAATTCGGTATAATTCGTGAAAACACTCCTATCGTAAGTCATATGGGAAGTACATGCGGAATCTGCGTACCAGGAGGAAGTTCCGGCCGAAATCCCGGCCTGTTTAATTCGTGACATGAGGCAAACAATTTCATCATCAACGCTGTCCCCACTACTGCTGAAGGATGGGAATCAGTCGAATCAAATACATTTGCACCTACGAAACGCCTGCTGATCTCTTCTCGGGCGATTTTTCTCGTTTCGATGATTATTATAGATGCTCTGCCATTACAAGACCCGGATGCACGATAGCCCCTTGGAGCTTCCGGGCGCCTACCGTTCACATCTTTGCCCCAGCATCTGTCCGCGGTGTGACCAGAATGACCGCAGTTCGTACAGTGCAGCTGTCTAGCATTACCTCCGTAGTCATTCGGACGGGCATTGGATATGAGCGCAGCATTGGATTTTGTCCCTTTTGACTCCTCATTTGAGCACGCTCCTCTTCCTGCAACAACCGGCTCTTCACAAATTCCAAAGTAAACACCCTGTCCTCATTGCCGAGCGCATCCAAGGCAACGATGAGATTGTCGAACCGAGGTGGCAATCCATTAAGCACAGCCATGGCTATCTCTTTGTCATCAATAGTCACATCCATGGATTTCAGGGTCGCTGCTAGCTGCGTCACACGGTTAACGTACTGCAAAACTCTCTCGTTACCATCCATAGCCGCGGTGTAAAACCGGCGTCGAGCCGCAAGTTTATTGAGGAGTGTGTGCCTCTCAAACGTGTTGAGAATAATAGTCCACATCTCCTTTGCAGTTGCCGCAGTGCGCACATGCTCAAGGTGCTCATCAGAAAGGGACAACCCGATGAGCGCCCGTGCTTTGCGGTCGGCCCGAGTCCATGATTTGAGAGCCCTATCATCGATTCCTCAGGCGGATCATCCACAATGTAGTCATCAAGCTCCCGGAGGCGAGAAGAAGCTGCACCTTCTGCTTCCAAACATGGAAATTATTGTTGGTGAGCTTTTCAATTCGAACTCCGCCTCCGCGATCGTCCATGACTACGTTTTATCCAAGACCCTTTGTATCTGAAACCTCTATTACCACGTATGCAGTGAGTATGCAAAGTCCTCTGTTCGGGTATCCCAAGCCGGCGACCGATAGTCGCTTGTCACGGCAAGCCTTTCCCTATAAGAAGTTTGCAGCGTTTACTCAAAGACACGTGTGTTTAATTTCCAACTCTTTACCTCTTTAGTTTTCCTCCTCTTTACCTCTTTACCACCTCTTTATTTGTGCCTTAGGGCGCTACCCCTGTATATCGGCCAGTGCTGGTCTTTCAACTTTGAGCGCAATCCGTGTGCCACGAGTAAGCACAGCGACTTTACCTGTAGACGGCCAGGAATTTTCAGCCACTACCCCGAAAGGTCCCGCAGCAAAGGGCGTCTTACCACAATCACAGTCTTTCCGTACTAACTCAGGCGCGTTTCCTTCCGGACTGTGTTGCTTGACTTCCGTCGTACTCGTGTGAAAGCACTCAAGGTCACCAATGAGCCTCGTCCTTCCGTGCACAGCACGTATCTACACCTCAACAGAAGTATAGCCAGCAGGTACCAAAGTACAAGTGCAGAACACTAGTACCCGGTATGCTACCAGAGTAAGGAATTAGAAGACAGTCGTTCCCTCTCCGACCACGGGCGATGGTGTTTCGCGTACGTATCGGTCGTTCAAGCGAGGAGCGTCTCTGTCCCGCCGGCGCGCAAAAGGGCCACTGCAACGGACCGACTCGGCTGGTACACCGTGATTCCCACCGGGAATCGGGTTCAGTCTTACGACTTCTGATAACTCGCGTTATCAACCGCGTGGGTTTGTATGGTACGGTCCGTCCAACTCGCGTTACACAAAGGCACTGTTCTCAAAAGAGTACAGCCGGTGAGAGGATCACAAAACCGATTGCCAAGACCACGATTCGGCAAAGAATCGGACAAACTTGGGCGGACCCCGGCACTCTGTCTTCTTCTTTTCCGTTGCCGTGAAGGCTTTCCAAGAGTGCAAGGGGTATCAACAACCAGGCCTAGATTCCTCCTCAAACAACAAGGCCAATATTTCCAAACAATAAACTCGAGCTGACAATTGCCGAATGACCACGACCACCACAAAAGAGACAGAAAACCAAACCAACAAACAATGACCAGAGCAATGACACCACAAAGCACTCAGGATCCTCACACAGAGTGCTTGACAACACAAAATGTTCTCAACAGTAGTAGAGCACAAACAACGATTGCTCTGATTCAACACACAATGGTAACCACAAAAACACTCAGGATCCACACACAGAGTGCTTGACAACCTTAAAGTTGGTTCGTATCAACAAAAGCTTCCAACAACACACAATGAGAACCACAAAAACACTCAGGATCCACACACAGAGTGCTTGACAATCACCAAATGGGTCCTAACAAAGACAAGAACCCAACAACAATCACCACAAAGCAACAAATGACAACACAACAGCACCAACAACACAGAGAAAGCAATTACCTCAACGTCAACGTCAACGGTTGAGGGACGGATCAAGCGGAAAGAGCGGTAGCGTGGACTGGGCCCATAACCTGATGAAAGAACAGGGGATGATGAGGGATGAGGAGAGAGAATGAAAAGGGAAGTAGGGAAGAGTGTAGATGGATAAAAGAAACAGAAAGGAGATAGAACGGCAAGGGTGAGGTTGGTGTTGAAATCAAAGGCAAGTCCGTACCTCTTCTTTACTTGGATGAGCTATTAGACTACAACTATATACTGTTTGCCGGTACTCACTTCGGCTTTGTGAAAGCAAAATGAAAGTAGCAAAATCTACATTTGCAGTACTATCTTTGTTGATCCTATAGCCTACCCAAGCCGAGATGCCTCAGAATCCCTGATTTGCATGCGCGGGAAATTCATAATTACCGATATTCAAAACGTAAGTAACATTACGTGCATGCTAGCCATGCATGTTCTGTTACGTAAACGTACACTAAAACAGTCAACCCGTGAATTATGCCTTACGTGACCCGCCAACGCAACTGTAATCTCTCGGCCTGTAACAGAACCCAAAGGCGGGAACTTAAGGCGGGAACTTAAATATCATAAAAGTAGAAAACAATTTTTGGCGGGCTTGTCTCACGTTGTTACGTAACAGTACGTAAATCTCATGCAGGCCGTTCAACGTGAATTAAGCCTTACGTGCCATACGTGCAATACTGTAAAAGCAACGTGGCTGCATCAACATACTTTGGCTGCATACTTGTGCAAGAGTGATTTGTATGCAGCCAGTATAATGAGTATAGTGTAAACTGTATGCAGCCAGTCCAGGCAACTATAGGATAAATATAGAAACCACTGTTTACTTGTACACGTACGACACCTATAATACTGTACACGTACGACAGAGAGGAGACAGTACACGTATGCCACATAGGAGACAGTACACGTATGACACATTGGTACAGTACTTTGAGCCTAGAATAGAGACAAACCATCAACCAACCATAACATGCCAAGTGTCAGAATGCTCCACAATGATCAGCTCAGATCGCCACTTGGAGCGATGTGAGTGGTATGGAGGCGTATCTAGCAGCCAATCAGAGGGCAGAATACCAAGTGGTTTGAAAAATGGCAAAATGCGCCGTGATTTTGAGTTGCCCGAAAATGGCTTTCGTCCCAGGCAACTTTCGATTTGGCCCATTTTACACGTGTCATAGGTGTACACACAGAAGAAGGGTGCAACTCGCTTTTTCATGCTACAAGTGTACACGTGTCCAGGTGGCAACTAAAAACCATGGGATCGCATGCATTCTATCCCTTTTTCAACACTGCCACACCATTCTGTTCAGGTGTGTATGCAGCGGTCGTTTGATGAACAGTTCCTTGTGACGATAGAAAGGATTGGAACTCTGAAGAAAGATACTCTCCACCACGATCAGATCGAAGCACTTCACGCGTTGACCAGTGTGTGTGAAGGCATATTGGGCAAACTTCTGATAAAAATGGAACGTTTCATCTTTACTCTTCATCGGATAGACAACACTCCAGTTTGAGTGGTCATCGAGTAAAGTGACAAAGTATCTAGCACCACCTACTGACTGTACTTGGAGTGGGCCGCAGACGTCCGAATGGACCAAGTCTAGCAAATGTTTGGCCCTGCCTCCAGAGCGCTGTTTAGGAATCACAGCACGAGTTGCTTTCCTAACACACACGCATCACATGTCACAGATTCACAGTCAGAAGATGAGCTAGCGTCTCTTGTTATATCTGAAGAGGAGATATGAAGTCCACTTACCACGTTCTTACGAGCCATGGACAATATTCCTTCAGTGTGAACGTGGGCCAATCTTTCATGCCATGTCTTCAAAGAGGCTTTGTGCGCCGAATGAACCTCGTTACACGTGTCAAGCAATACAGCTCTCCTCGATTGTGGTAGTAGCCACGATGCAGTCACTCCTCTTCACAGTGCACTTGTCACGAACGAACTCAACGTCAAATCCATTATCGACCATCTTACGTATAGAAACTAGGGAAAAATCAAAGCTTGGAACGTGCAGCACATTGGTGAGCTTGCATGACTTTTGCACTCCGTTCACTACAAGCGTAATGAGGACGGTCCCGACTCCAGCCACTACTGCATACGCTTTTGTTCCCATTTCTACGCGGCTTTTTGAGACCTCCCTTTAGTCGGAGAACAGGCTCTTGTCAAATTTCATGTGCGCGGAGCATCCAGAGTCGATAAGCCAAGTGTTTGACGTTATGTTGATACCACAGTTATCTACCTTGTTCATCAGACATATGTACTCGACTTCAATAATTTCCAGATCTTCTTTCTCTTGAGCAATCATCGCAGTAGGCTTCTGTGACTGTCTACGTAGGAACCGGTCAGGTGGCGGTGGTCGCCTTCCGTTGATGTCCTTTCCCCAGCAGCGGGCAGCGGAGTGTCCATTGTGACCACAGTTGGTGCATGTCAAAGTCGAAACACGCCTTGCCTCAGGGATGTGCCAATAAGAGCAGAACTTGGCGGATTCTGCCTTCTAGTAAGCTTCATCGATGCACGTTGCTCCTCTTGGAGCAGGCGACTTTTTACATATTCTACTCCGAACGTGTTATCTTCGGATCCAAGAGCGTCAAGCGCTACAATGAGATTTTGAAACCTCTGTGGAAGACCATTGAGAACTGCCAGAGCCATTTCCTTGTCATCAATGATGACTCCCATTGACTTTAAGCGAGCTGCTAGGTGTCGCACACGTCCTATGTACGGCAAAACTTTTCATTGTCTAGCTGGTGACCGTGTAGAAGTCTCTCCGGGCCGCCAGCTTATTTAGTAATGTGTGGCGCTCAAAAACTTCCAAGATGGCGTCCCACATTTCTTTGGCTGTGACAGCATCTCTCACGTGATCCAGGTGATCATCAGACAGCGACAGGCCGATGGTCCGGGCCTTTCGATCCCTTGCTTCCATGCTTGTAAGTGGAAGATTGTTCATCTTCAGGAACGGTGCCATCAGTAATGTACTGTTCCACATCGCGAAGGGCCAACAGGAGCTGAATCCTCTGTTTCTACACGTAGAAATGGTGTGTCCGTGAGCTTTTCGATCTTCATCGATCCTCCTCCTTGATCTTCTCCGCTACTCATTGCAAGATTCTAGAGGTGCTAATGTTCTGTTCGAAGATCCCAAGCCGGGGACCGATAGTCCCTTGTAGCGGCAAGCCCACCTCTATAAGAACACAGCACACGAATCTCTAGACTAAAGCAAAGGCCAAAGACGTCGCTTCAAAACAAACAAATGGATCTCTTTAAATTCTGGGACAAAACTACTTTCAAGTGTTCCTTCCCGTTCTCGTGACGCTTGAGAACCTCGTGGGAATCGAACACTCTATCACAAGCAGTACACCTAGGGGTCTTTTTCTTGTTTTTCTCTCTAGTTCTATGACCCTTAGAATTGATGTGATCGTAGAATGTCTGTGCGCTATTGCAGCTAATATCACAGAGCTTGCAGTACCCCTTGTTCCTCGGCGGAACTCTTCGTTTAGCCTTTAGTTCCTTTTGGCAACTCGATCGGCGTAGGCTTTAGCTTTCTTTGCCGGGAGCGTTGAACTTTCTTTATTGGCTTATCCAGAGGTACTGACTTACGAGGGATCCTATACCTTTCCCTAGACGAGGGAAGCGCGAGCGTCTTCGGCGGCGGTCCTTCTGGTTCGAGTATTTCGATCGATTCCACAACTGTCCTCCCCACTGATGGCAAAGTCCTAACTGTCGCAGCCCTGGGCACTCGGGGCACCAGGGCTAATTCCGAGTCTAGCACAACCCCGCAAAAGCAGGCACAAAAGTGGAAGTGATCGTCAGTAACAGCTTTTGGGATTATGAGTCTTTAGACCAACCAAAAGGTGCAAAGAGAATCACTTCGATGTGCAAAGAAATGGAATTATTCAAATAGCTTACTGGAACGAGTAGACATAATCAAGAGACCTAGATAGACAAGAAAAAAATGCAGCAACACAGGGCGACTTACGGGGTTCAGAGAAAGAGACGGCGTTGAACTGGGCCCATAACCTAATGGGAATCGGAGAGGGTGAAGACTTTGCTGGACGGATGAAGT